>CAUYLG010063842.1:0-98571 GCA_963573385.1 Cacajao melanocephalus | reverse complement strand
CCTGGCTGTGGTGTCAAGGAGCTGCTTGATGAGGTTGCTTGTCTGCCCAGGAAGGCCAGGTTTCTGTAGTTCTCTGACATCACATTCATATATAAATTCTGCTGTGCAGTGTCCAGGCACTGCCACTCCTCCAGAGAGAGGCATTCTATGGCCACATCCCTAAATGTCAACGGTTCTATTTCTAGGCTTCCAGGGGATCCTGGCGTCTTAGCTGTGGATCTCCAATACCTGCAGGTCACAGGGCCACACAAGCTAGATGTCTAGGAGAAAAAGACGTAGAGAAGTGAAGATGAGACCCAGAGCTGCGGCTACAAGGAAAGACTGGGTCTTGTATTTTTTTAAAAAAACTAATTTACTACTCTGTATCTTTTAAGTGGGGCATTTAGGTCATTTACATTTAAGGTTAGTATTGATTAATTAATGAGGTTTTATTCCTGCATTGTGTTGTTAGCTAGTTGTTTTTGAGTTTCAATTGTGTAATTGTTTTATAAGATCTGTGAGCTTTGCACTTACATGTTCTTTTATGATGGTGAGTATTGTCCTTTCATTTCCATGTTTAGAATTCCCTTCAGCATTTCTTGTAGGATAGGTCTGGTGGTGACAGATGCCCTTAGTATTTGCTTGTCTAGAAAATGTTTTTTTTTTTTTTTTTAAATTTCCCCCTCATTGATGAAGCTTAGTTTGGCAGGATGTCAAATTCTTGGCTGGATTTTTTTTTTTCTTTAAGGAGGCTAAAAATAGGTCCCAATCTCTTCTGGTTTTACGGTTTCTGCTGAGAAGTTTGCTGTTAGTCTGATGGGTTTTCCTTTATAGGTGATTTGACCCTTCTCTCTAGTTGCCTCTAAAATTTTTTTATTTAGTGTTGACCTTGGATAGCCTTGGTGAAGTTCATCTTGCGTAGTATCTTGCAGGTGTTCTCTAAATGTCTCGTATGTGGATGTTCACCTCTCTAGAAAGATTAGAGGAGTTTCCTGAATTATTCCCTTAAATATATTTTCCAGGTTGCTTACTTTTTCTTCTTCCCTCTCAGGAATGCCTATAAGTCATAGATAGGTTTGGTTGCTTTACACAATCCTGTACATCTGAAATGCTTTGTTCATTTTTTTAAAATTCTTTTTTCTTTATTTTTGTCTAGGTTAATTTGAAAGATTGTTTTTCAAGCTGTTTTTTAAAAAAATTATTAGTTAGCAATATGGATTGGAGGTCTTTAAGCTTTGAAATTCTTTCTTCTGCCTGGTCCAGTCTATTGTTAAAACTTTCAACTGTATTTTGAAATTTCCTAAGTGAATTTTTTATTTCCAGAAGTGCTGAGCTTCCCCCCCGCCCCCATTTTTGTTTGTTTAAAGGATATTAGTCTCTTTCTTTATTTCTTGGATTGCTTTCAGGGTTTCATTGTGTTGATTTTTCAACCTTCTCTTGGATCTCATTGAGCTTACTTGAAATCCATACTCTGAATTATTTATCTGCCGTGTCTGAGTTTTCATTTGGTTAAGGTCTGTTGCTAGAGAGCTAATGTGATCCTTTGGTGGTGTCACAACATTTAGATTTTTCATGGTGTCAGAATTTTTATGTTGGTTCCTTCTTGTCTAGAGAGGCTACCACTTTTTTAAAAAAATTATTTTCATTTAGGTGGGGTTTTCTCCCCCTTTTCTGTTTCCACCTCTTCTAGTGGTGTAACTATAGAGTAAGTATGTTGGGTAGAGTCTTTTGGCTTCACTTCTATAACCCCGCGTACTTCTGTCAGCATTTTATATTGGGCTGTGCAGTTTGACCTTTAGGCCAGTAGGTGGCACTATGAGTCAGAGGCAGTTGCTGCACAAGCAGATGTGTATGTACTTGACTTTTATTTACTGTGACTTGCCCTATGTTGTTTCAGGTGATGAGCTGGACAGAGGAGTGCCTGGTGCCTTGAGGTTCCTGTTCAGGTTGGGGAGGGGGGACACAGCTGGGCAGAACTGGATTCCCTAGCTTGCCCATGAATATCCCAGTGATGAGCTCAAGCACCAGCCCTGGTGGGGAGCTCCTGGTGAGAGGTCTCTGCAGGAGTTGAGAGGAATGCAGTGGCTCAGTGGATACCATTTTGACTCTGGATTATAAACATGGTGACTTCCAGAGCACATCAGCTGGCCTATCTACACTCATTCCTTTTCTCCCCTAAGGAGAGATTTTAACGTTGATGGAAAAGCTTGAAGGACATTATATTTTTAGTCATTTTTGAAATTTTGTTTTATTTTATTTTAAAATATGGACTAGCTTTCATCTCATTGTGCAGGAACATAGCATATCATGTTGGATTTATTGGGGAAGTTAAATTTAAATTGGCTCTGCTATGATTTGATTGAGAGAAAAAGTATAAACAAAGAAAGCTATAAACTTTTCACTTGAAAATAGTTCTACTTAGTGATTAAAAATTAAAGCAGTATTCAATTGAATAATAAAAAGATAAGTAACTCAATTAAAAATGGGAAAAGAATGTGAATAGCTGTTACTCCAAAGAAGATATACAATTGGCCATTAAGTACCTAAAAAGATTCTCAACATTATTAGTTATTAAGCAAATGCACACCGAAAACTACAATGAGATACCACCATACCCACTAAAATGGACAAGAACAAGTATTGGCCATGCTGTTGAGAAATTGGAACTCTTGTACATTATTGGTGAGAATATAAAATCACATAGCTGGCCAGGTATGGTGTTTCATGCTGGTAATCCAAGTACTCTGGGAGGCTGGGGTGGGAGGATTGCTTGAGCCTAGGAGTTCAAGACCAGCCTGGGCAAGATGGCAAGACACCATTTCTATAAAAAATAAAAATGAGAAAAATCACACAGCCACCTTGGAAAACAGTCTAGTAGTTCTTCAAAATGTCAAACATAGAGTTACCAATAGCAATTCCACATACCATATATTTGGCACTCCATAGCGATGCTAGATATATAATTAAGATAAATGAAAATAAATGTCCACATAAGAACTTGTTGGGTTTTTGTGTGTGTGGGGGGGTTGGTATGGGGTCTCATTCTGTCACCTAGGCTAGAGTGTAGTGGCACAATCTTGGCTCACTGCAACCTCCACCTTCTGTGTTCAAGTGATTCTCCTGCCTTGGCCTCCTGAGTAGCTGGAACTACAGGTGTGGACCACCGTGCCTAGCTAATTTTTGTATTTTTAGTAGAGATGGAGTTTTGCCATGTTGACCAGGCTGGTCTTGAACTCCTGACCTCAGGTGATCCACCTGCCTTGGCCTCCCAAAGTGCTGAGAATGCAGGCATGAGCTGCCACGCCCAACCAAGAAACTTGTACATGGCTGTTCATAAGAGCATTATTCGTAATGGCCACAAAATGCAAATAACCCATATATTATCAACAAATGATTAACAAAATGTGGTATATCTATACAATGGAATAATATTAGGCAATAAAAAGGAATGAAGTACTGTTATATGCTGCCACGGGAATGAATTTTGAAAACATGCTAACTGAAAAAGCCAAGCATAAAGACCACATATTTTATGATTCCATTGATATGAAATGTCCAGAATAGGCAAATCCATAGACACAGAAAGTAGATTAGTCGTTGTTTGGGACCAGAGGAGGTAGAGTGGGGAATGAGGAGTGACTGCTAATTGATGGATACATTTGGTTGACAAAATATTATAAAATTAGATGGTGGCAATAGTTACAAATCTCTGTGAATATACTAAAAACCATTGATTGTAAACATTAATTCGATGAATTTTATGGTTTGTGAATTATGTCTCAATAAAGCTGTTTAAAAACTTAAAAGTTGGCTAGGCATGGTGGCTCACGCCTGTAATCCCAGCACTTTGGGAGGCCGAGGCGGGTGGATCACGAGGTCAAAAGATCGAGATCATCCTGGCCAACATGGTGAAACCTCGTCTCTACTAAAAATACAAAAATTAGCTGGGTGTGGTGGCACGCACCTGTAGTCCCAGCTACTCAGGAGCCTGAGGCAGGAGAATCACTTGAACTCGGTAGGCAGAGGTTGCAGTGAGCCGAGATCGAGCTACTGCACTCCAGCCTGGGGACAGAGTGAGACTCTGTCTCAAAAAAAAAACCAAACCAAATCAAACACAACAAAAAAAAAACCTTAAAAGTTAGAGCAGTAAAAACAGGGCAAAATAAGGGCACATATTCCAATGTACTAGCTGTAATTGAAGTTCGGCGTGTTATTTTTCACAGCCTCCATCAACCAAATAACAATATTTTTCACTAGCTAAATAAACATTTCTTCTAACATCTGAGTATAACATTTAGGCTATACTCAGGAGTGGAAGAAACACATCCTTTTATTCAGTTAGAGTTTTAATAACTATGCTTTCTTTGATGGTACGGATTCTAAACTTGGAGCAGTATGAAGATTTAGCATGACTCTTTTGCAGAGGTACATGTACATCAGTGCAGTGTTCATGTATTTAAAAACCTTTATTGAAGGAAATAAGAGAAGACTTGAATAAATGTGTAAAGATGTGACCATACAATAGTATAAAGACAACAATTCTCTGTAGATTTCCCTAATAATGTAATGAATTCCCAGTCAAAACGCCAGCAGGACTTGCTCGTAATATCATAATGACAAACTGAAATTCATACACAAGAATGAAGGTGTAATAATAGCAACCCCACAAAAAGAGTATTTCATAAAGTAGAGAACTTGCCTCAATTGGCTTACAGGTCTCAGAAAGGCATGATAATAAAAATGGTGTGACTAGTACAGAGAGCGGCAAATACGTGCTCAGAAACAGATCTGTGCACATATGGAAAATCGCTATGTGTAAGAGATTACAGGATGATCCAGTATGTTAAACTATCATAATTATGAAATCAACACGTCAGTGAGGACATCAGCAAGATGGTAAAACTGGGAAGAGCATTTGGAGAACTGAGGAAAAAGTGTTGGAATAAGATTTGTTATGCACAAAACTGATGAACCTTTGGCAAGGTAATAAAACCATAGTCTTACCACAGAGAAATTATGTACATATCTACCAGATTAAAAAATCTGTAAGTTAACATAATTTCACAGAGTATAGGTTTTACTAGTAAATAGGAAGCCAAACAAAGGTATATACTTCCTAGAGAATTAAATATTCCTTGGGTGGGCCTGTCAGAAAGTGCTCCAAGGTCTTCATTTTGCCTTGTTTCCAAACTATTATAACAGGCAGATGAGTTATTCCTTGCCTATCCATGCAGGAAAGAATTAAATTTAGCTCAGACTGTATACAAAGTGGATTCTAGATTATACTTGTGTGTTTGCAATATTATTTTCTCTACTTTATATATTTGAAGCACTTATTATTATAAAAATGAGAAAATGGGTTCTTAAACACTAGACAGTACTTTCAATAAACGGGTTAGGTCTATATCTAAAAAAATCCTGTTGAATAAAAAAATCAGTTTGTAGCATGATGTGCTTATTGTAATATTAACATAAATCTGGACATACTATAGAATTTCGATGACTTCATGTACATGTGTATACAAACATAAAGGACTAGAAGAATCTAAATCTAAACTTTTATACCTCAGAAAAGATGAATAAAATATCACATTATTTTATTAATAATCCTTATATTCTGCTAAATTCAAGTATGTTGTGCCAGGTAAAGATACAATAATTTTAGCTTTTGTTAACAGATTAATTTAGTCACAGTAATATTTTAACTAGTTTGTTTGAGCATTGAGTGATTCCTGAATCGAATATTATTAGAACAGGAGCAGTTCAATGTTCTACCTAAGAAGTGGGAGGGGGAAACTTACAAAGTATTTGAAGAAGCAAGACAAAGAAAATATCTGACTGGAACAAGTGAGAAGTTCCTAGTTAGAGGTGAGTTGGTGGTTTCTGATTGGCTAAGTTTAAGTTTCATTTCCACTGTTTACATTGAGTTGAGTTTCCATTTGCTTGCATAGGAACCATCTTTGCTGAATGACCTCCCAATTCATTATTATTATTATTATTTGAGATGGAGTTTCACTCTTGTCACTCGGGCTGGAATGCAATGGGGTGATTTTGGCTCACTGCAACCTCTGCCTCCCGGTTTGAAGCAATTCTCCTGCTTAGCCTCTCAACTAACCGGGATTACAGGCAGCGCCACCACACCTGGCTAGTTTTTGTGTTTTTAGTAGAGACGAGGTTTCACCATGTTGGCCAGGCTGGTCTCAATCTCCTGGCCTCAAGTGATCCTTCTGCCTCGGCCTCCCAAAGTGCTGGGATTACAGGCGTGAGCCACTTCACCCAGCCCCAATTATTTTAGCAGTTTGAAACATATAATATTTACCTGGCACAACAAATCTGTGTTTATATCTAATGTGTTATATATCTGACATGTCAAATCATTGGGGGAAAAGATGTGGCATGGCAAAAGAGCAGGGAAAAAATTACACAGTACTATCTTGTACCATCTATTCAAATGATAAATGAATAAACAAATTACATATTAAAAAGTAAAACACAGGTAAAACTGTGTTATATAATCTTTGTAGAGGGAAGGTTTTTCTAAGTACACCCTCAAAATCAGAAATGTTAAAGAAAAAAGTGAGAGTTATGACTAAGTAAAAATTTCAATATTGGGGAGACTATAATTAAAGCTAAAGGCAAATATGAAAAGGGGGATATTTTAACAGTACATTTCAGAGACTGTGTGTCTCTAGTCCTTGAAAATGAGTCTGTAAGTGAACAGATGGGCAAGAATGGTCCAAATGGCTAGATTGCCTTTTCAGTCACTTCCTCTTTCCCTGCTTGTAAACAGAGCTGATGGTCACTGCCCAGAGTCTTATTTGTGGAAGTGGTACCTGTATTCGCCAAATAAAAAGTTTTTTTGTGTTGGAAATAACCTGCCTTCAAATGACATTTCCCCTTGCCTATGGAATTTTCTTCCCTCCTACAACCCACACCTAACCACCCTTGTTAAGAACAACTTTAGTTTTGCCTGACACGAATGCAAAATTTAGGGAACTTGATATGTCCAAGGTAAAAATGAATGTCTAGTGCAAAATATTACAGTGCATTGGGAAGTATGAACTTCCAATGGGATAAAACAAACTCCACTTAACTGAGGGCATTGTACATCTTGGTTTTTTTTTTTGTTGTTTTTTTTGTTTTTTTGTTTTTTTTTTTGAGACGGAGTTTTTCTCTTGTTGCCCAGGCTGGAGTACAATGGTACGATCCTGGCTCACTGCAGTCTCTGCCTTCTGGATTCAAGTGATTCTCCTGCCTCAGCCTCTTGAGTATCTGGGATTACAGGCATGAGCCACCACACCCGGCTAATTTTTGTATTTTTTTTTAGAGATGGTGTTTCACCATGTTGGCCAGGCTGGTCTTGAACTCCTGACCTCAGGTGATCCACCTGCCTCGGCCTGCAAAATGCTGACATTACAGGTGTGAGCCACTGCGCCTATTGTGTGTCTTAGAAATAAAAAAACAAAAATCAAAAGACAAACTTCTCCAATAGGATAGTCAATAATCTTTCTTCTACCTCTTTTGTTAATGACTCAAGCTCTTCTTTGTGAGATGTGTACTGTTAAGGTGAATGGAAGTGGCAGGAGATTGGCAGTTCTATTATAATACAGGGCAGGACTTACTCTTAAACTCTTTCTGGAAGTGTCCTTCTCTGAGTGGACCTGCCATTATAGTGTGTCTGTTGAGATATCTTTGGCTTAATAAACTGGCCTAAGATTCTGTAGGGCAGATTGGTTTTCACCTTCTCTATGTTACTTCAGCTTTCTGTGGTGTATATTTAATGGGAAATAAGACAGTTTATAAAAAATAAAGTACCTTGCAAAATACGTAGTACCCTTGCTTTCAGGTATGTGTTTTTAGGAAATAATTAGGCAAGTGAGTAAAGGGCCTTATTACAGTAGTTTGTAATGCCAAAACTTTGGGAGCAACCTACATGCCTGAAAATGAGGGGCAGGTAACAAATTGTGGTATTTCCAGTCAGTAGAATGCTGCAGATGCTTTGATAAAGCAGCTCTAGATTTATTGAGAAGAAGAGATTCAGGATAATCCCTGTATATAATTAATTATCTGTATATCATAACCCATATAATAAATATCTTTAATAAAGTTTCATTAAAATATGTATAGATTTACTTGGGAAAAAGCCTGGAAGGATATATACAAGATACAATCCTATCTTTGGGTGGAGAGCGGTGGAGTAATTTCAGTTAACTTATTTTTTGTGTACTAGAATGAAAAAAAGGTTATTAGGGCTATATTTCAGGAATGTTTGACACATAACAGTAGATTTTTGTTGCTTATTTTTTTAAATTGGTAAGAAATGGAGGTAAGGTGTTTAAAAATCATTGGGAGGCTTGTATTGTGTAATTGCACTGGTGTAGACTTTTCCCACAGGACAAAGAAATAAAAAACCTCACTCTGCCTTTTTAATTAACAGATCTTCTCACTCGGATATGGCGACAAGCAGCCTTCACTTTGCGTCATGTGATAAGCAGGCACCCAGACAGCGCGGAGCATCTACTGTGAGCAGGTCAGGAAGGGCTGTGGGCATTCCTGGGGAAAGAGGGGAGAGCAGTCCAACCCTTGAAGGAATATAATACTGATATTTGCATAGTGCTTTGCATTTGACAAACCAGTGAGGTCAGGAGAGGCCTAGGCAAGTAGAGTTCCCATTTTACAAATCAGGGAAGGAGGCAAGGTGGCTGCTGAGACACTCAGTGAACAGATGGCACCGTTACATGAAAGCAAAACAAAATTCAGCCTTTGGGGCACAACTCCCTTTCAAGTCTCCCTTTTTATCTTTAAATATTTTTAGCAGTTATTTTTATTATAAAATAATAAATCACACTGCCAAACATTGGGGAAGATGGAGGAAAGGAGAACCATCAACCGTAATGATGACCACTTGAGCACAAAATTTTGGTGTCTTTCCTTCCTGTCTTTTCCTAGGCATGTGCTTCTTGATACAGTTGTAGCCATAATAGAATTTTTCATCAAATATTATATTATGATTATTTCTCTTTCTTAGATTTTTCTCATAATCTTGGCCTAAAAATACATTTTAAGAAGTATTCGTTTTAGAAAATTCGGGAGCTATAGAAAGCACAAAGAGAATGAAATATGTATTACTATAATTCTAATTATTTTTGTGTGTATTCTTTTTCTCTCAAATTTTATTCTTAATTGGAATCATACTAAATATACTGTTCAGTAATCTACTTTTATAACTTAATATAGCATGAGATTTTCCTTTTCCATTAGTTATTTTTCTGTGATATCATACTTGGTTAATTCTTGTTCCTTTTCAGACCATTTTAGAATTAAGAGATTCTCTCTTTGAACATGAAAGTTGTTTTTTATGAGTTATTAAGGCAGCTCTGTTAAAGCTGTTATAGTACATGAGAAAGCACTTTTCATCCATCCTTACAGGTTTATTAAACTTTTAAAATTATACAGTAGATCATTAGCAGTTCGGATTTTGCATTTGAAATTTCAGCTATGCATGTGTTCTTTATACTCATGAGTTTCACATTTTGTCTTAGGATTCTACCCTCACAATATACAGAAGAAGTTACAGAATGGAGATAAAGTTGAAAATAACGTCTAAGGATCTTAAGGCATTTGTTTTCCTATCCTTTTTTACTGCATATGTCCCTGCTCATGGAATTTTGTGTTTTCTTCAAAAAGAAGTGCTCCTCCTTCATAGCCTCTAACTCATCCAATAGTTTCCTAAGTAACTACTGTATCAACATTTATAATGCTGAGTTTGAAAGCTATAATAAAATAAATGAAAATTACTGAAAGCAATAATAAATAAGGGTATGACATGCACAGACAGCAACGAGCTGCATCTGTAGACTGGAAGTCTTTTGCATGCATGTAGTTGAAGTGATGAACCACACCTGTGTTTCCCAGAGAGCCATAATAAAAAAGAAGAGGATGGAGGAAGGAACCTTCAGGAACACAGAACATTGAGGGATAGCTGAGGCAATGACAGTTCAAGCAAGAGCTACGTAGATGTGTAAGAGAGGAAGACTCTATGAGTTGGTGGCCACAGGACGGGCAAGGGACTTGGGGGAGGGGTGAGTTCTGGAATGCAGTCAGCAGAGCCAAGTATGGCAAAGAGGTCCTCATGGATACAGGTGGAAAAGTATCCTTTGCATTTCATAGTTAGGCCATTAGAGACCTTTAGCTCATAAGGTTTCAGGGAAGTTGGGGAAGTTGGGGAAGGAGTCAGGCTGCGTGGCTAAAGGTGACTGGGAGGTGGGGAAGTAGGGAGAGTGAGCATCAGTTCTTTTTTGAAGCTCTTGCCTATGAAGAGGAGTGGGAGAAGGGTGTGTTAGGAGAGAAAGCAAGATTGAGGGAGTTTTCTTTCCTGCTAGTTTTACTTTAAATAGAAATGAATGAGATTTGTGTATATTTCTGAATTGGGAAGGAGTCAAAGAGTGGAAGAGGTTAAAGACATATAAAGGAGGAAATGGAGGTGAAATATAAGAAATAATTGAAGTGTTTTCATGATAGCACAGGGGGAGCATTCCTAATCCAAAAATCTGAAATACTCCAGTGAGCAGGTTTTTGGTTTTTTGTTTGTTTGTTTGTTTTTAGTGTCATGCGGGTGCTCAAAAAGTTTCAGATTTTGGAGCATTTCAATTTTGGATTTTCAGATTAGGGGTGCTCAACCTGTGTTCACATTTGCAGTTTTCATAGTCTTTTTCTTTTTAAAAACTAAATAATAGACATTCTCACTCTGCCTTTGAATTGATAAGTCTTCTAATGCATGTGTCAAAGCAAGCCCTTAGAAATGTAATGTGGAACAGCCTGAAAGAACAGTTGCAAAGTGGAGGAAGCTTGGATGTGGACAAGAAGTGTGGCTCCAATGCAGTTAGTCTGAACAGAAAGTGATAGTGCCCTACCTCATATGTTACTCCCCCTGGGACTCCTCGCTCCACACATAGCTATTTGCTTCTTAACACAAGGTTGTGAGGCAGCCAGGGAGGGAGTTTGGGTCACCATTTAACAAGTGAGACACGCTGGATGTCAAGTAACACAGCCACTGCCACAGCCAGGCCATGGTGGAATTGCAACTTAATGCTCCACCTTCTCATTTCCGGGCTAGGGCACCTTTCATAAACCCATTTGCCTCCTTGCTTATAATCCCTTTCACTTGTTTAGTCTTACAAAGTGTTTTGAAAACCACAGTTTCTTTTGATTCTCCCTCCAACCTTGAAAGAGCCAAGAGAGGATCTTCTCACAAAAGGATCGTCATATCCAGAGAAGTAAATGATCCGCTAAAATGCCTTGTCATTCTGAAATTCTTGGAGTTAGATTTTCCTGCCAGTGTCCTTAAAGGGCACCCGTGATAAACCTTAAGACATTTGACAGTTCTGTGTTCATCCCTTCATATCTGTTTACAAACTAGTTTTTGAAACAACTGTGTTAAGGTCACTTTGGAAAAATGAGGAAAGACTCTCCGCTCTGGCCAGAGCTTTGTCGTCACTTTACTTTCTCCTCTTACCACATCTCTTCGTTAGAGGTGGGAGACATATTGTTGGCTCATCAAATATGTATTTTTCTATGAGAAAGGGGCTGAACACAAGGTTGCTCGATTTACCATCTCTAAGATAAAGTGTGTCTTTTTTATTTACTTGAGAAGGTCATCCAAACAGAACAGGGGTCTAGGGCCTTAGAATGAAAGGAACAGAGAGAAAACCGGGAGAAAACCTTTGATAGACTTCTTTATACTTGACTTACCAAGGCTAGCTATATCAGCCCCGTGTGGGTACAGAGCGTTGGTGGCTTTAGTTACTGAACGAAGGTTGGCATTGGGAAATCCCAGAATTACGCAGGGAGTTCTGGCTGCTCGGCAGACTGAGTTCCAGAGACTTAGCGGGATGAGGTGTCCAAATGGCTCAATCATGAAGGTTATGGCAAAATGTTGGCCAAGGGCTTGTGAGAGAAGAGGGTGACTCTCCCTTGGATTGGTTACTAAAGAGTGCAGGATAGAGGGAGTTGTTTCATGAGTACAGAGTTTCAGCTTTGCAAGATGAAAAAGTTCTAAAGATGGAAGTGGTGAGCCACACCTGTGTGGTTCACACAGCGTGATTATACTTAACACTACTGAACTGTATGCTTTAAAATGGTTACAATGACAATTTTATGTAATGTGTATTTTACCACAGTTTTTTTAAAAAACAATGCAGGACAGATTGCCCAGCTCCCAGCTGTTACTACATAGAGTTAAGTCTGGCTTTTACCTCCTTTGTGTTAGAAGGGTGCCGAGTGTATTTTCCATGCCATTACCACGTCTATACCTTGGAATGATCCCTCTTAGTTTAACAACTACAACAGCAAAAACCCTGACTGGGCTCGGAAAAGCTGAGGCAGGTTTTTGGGAATACATCCCACCTTCTCACTGTACTTTTGTTACTCTTTCTTGCTTCTTCCTAATTCATTTAGCCTTTGCCTAATGAGCTGGCTTAGTTGCTTAACCAGAGTAGTTAACCAGTGTTTGCCAAGAAGCCATTTCACAATAAGTTATTTTTATTAGAGACATATTAGGCAATGTAAAAGTGTTACCTTATATAACAATAAGATATTGAAAAGCAGCTTGTTATAATTATAACAAATCAGGTTAGGAAGAAGGGGCATTAAGGTACAATAATTTAAATGAATTTATATATCATATCTTGGTTATGGAGACTAAGTGCTTTTTAAAAAAAAAAAAAGAACAAAACCCAACTCTTTCTGTTAATGAACAGATCTACTTAAGTAGACAAAACTTGAAGCACTGTGGTACCACAGCAGTGGCTCTGGATCAGAACTCTGCTGTCCTAGGGGCTAGATGCAGAGACGTGGCATCCAAGGCCTCCGTTCTGATGCCATTCTCTAACAAAGGAAACCAAGGCTCCTGGCTGATTCCAGTGCCAGGACAGGGAAAATATATGATGAACCTAGAAGATCTTGTGCTAGAAAGTAAAGAATTGTGGAAAAAATGATGGCTTGTCGAAAGAACACGGGAGCAACATAAAGGGGCTTCCAGTTGCCAAATCCAGGTCAATTTGAGAAAGAAGTCATGACTGTAATGAGTTTCATAGCCCACAGATTCAGTTACTATCGATGTGTTCGTAGGATGTAAATAATTGGGTAAACATGTCAGAGGTGGGAGGGAGAGCTCTTCCCTACTCATTCTAACTGATGTAGAAGAAATGATGGGAACAGAAAATTGCTTCAACAAACCACAATGGTAGTGGGTACAGACAAGAACCTTCAGTGGACATTGAAGTGAGGGGCCGATGTGTGTTGTGAAACGGGGTGTCTGCAGAGTCTTGAGAGCCTCCTCTGAAGATGCTTAGTGACTCCCAAGGGAAGAATAGTAACCTCACAGTAGACACCACCCTAGCTATGCGGTCATCACCAGAAACAAGCTGTGCGCACAGCTCATAGCCCGGATATCATGCCCTGAGCACACGGCATCACCACTGTGGTTTTATTGCCCCAAGTGTCTCTCATCCAGGTACTAACCCGGCTTGACCCTGCTTAGCTTCTGAGATCAGACAGCACAGGGTGTGTTCAGGGTGATAAGGCCGTAGATTCTTGCCCAAAATGTGTAACCTGAATCTGATTATGAGGAAACATCGGACAGACCCAAGGGACATGCTATAAAATAATTGCCAGGACCCTTCAAAACTGTTATGTAAGAGGTTATCTGGGGGAACTGGGTATACAAACTCTGTCCTCTTTTTGCAACCTTTTGGAAGCCTGAAATTATTTGGAAATGAAAAGAAAAAAAAAAAAAGAACTCTGCTTCTCCATTTGAGTCTGAAGGATGAACACACTATTCACACGAGGAGACACCAGGCACTTTTATTCTTTCAAAGATCGTCATGTTTACATCATTCTTTTTTAGTGCATAACGTAGTTGCATTTTTACCTTTTACATCTACATTTTTATCTTTTCTGATGCTCACAGTGGCAATGTTAATAATACTCATGAGGTGGGTATTGTCATATCCTCATATCCCTTTCATAGCTGAGGAAACAGACTTGAGAGGTTAATGACTTGCCTGGAAATCTCGCCATCTAACACAGCCCGCTATAGACTATGAGCTCACAGGGTCCCTTGTCTCCCTTGGATAATGAATGAGAAATGGCAACAGGAGTTTCTGTAGTCTGGCTGTCTAGCCACAGTTGCTTCTGAGCTTCTGGACTCCGCACAGTTGAATCAATAGACATGAGGCTTCTTGCCCAGGAGCTCCTGAGGGCGGGGAGATCTGGAATCCACACATGCAGGGGACTTGATTTGGATTTGCTTGCAAAAGAACCCTGGATACTTCCACACACATTAGTAAAAGTCTCTGAAGAGTAAACTTGTCCCCCCATCATTCTGTGCATACAGATTCTAGGGCTTTAGTTCTTGCTTTGGAAAAATCGTTCCTTTTTGGCCTAAGTTGAAATATTGATGCAAGAGTCAGACCTATGGAGATCAAATTCTCAGCTTCATTATTCACAAAGACTGTATTGGAGGGTGTATGATAGCTTAGATATGTGGAAAAATGGGCTTCTTTTTGACATAGCCCTGAATAGAATTTCAGCCCCAAATTGCAGGCCTCCCTTGTGAGGGTCGTGGTCGAGGGGTGGGGGGATGGTAGAGCCTGCCGTACTAGCTCACTGCATCACAGAGGGAATAGACTTTCATGCACCCTCTTTTCCCGTAAGAAAGGGGCTGGGCCATTTATGCCCTGTGTTTCTTTCCAACTTAACAATCCGATAATTCATTCCTTTCTCAGAGGAGGAATGATGAGGGGAGGGGAGAGGGGAGAGTCCAGGAGCGTTCATCTAGTGAAGTCCTTATTCAGGGAAGTCTGAGGCCTTGGAGACAAGGATGTTCCTTTCCTCAGGGTACAGAGAGGACACCTCTTGGATGAGGGTCTTGTGATCTGCTTCAGGGGAGAAGGGTGAGGGGATATGATTATTATACATTGGTTTTGTAGACTTTTATTTATTGTTACACAAATAACAAAATCCCCTCTTTACCTTTGAATCAATAGATCTCATTAATCAGATATGTTAATAGTAGGAGGTCATCAGATTATGAGCAAAGTGCAGAGAAACTTTGCCAGGTCACCACATATGTGCATCGTATGTGGTTCTTAACAGAGGAGGTGGGGCAGTTTGATATTCCCGGAGAATTGTAGTAATGCCTCAATATATATAAATGCTTATACTTTTAATTCCAAAAGCTTCCTCCATCTTTGCAACTACCTTGTATAGTAGTAACTACAGGCTTAATGATCCCCATCTTACAGATGAGGAAACTGAGACTTAGGGAGGTAAAGTGAGTTGTTCAAGGTTATAGAACTGGGAAGTGGTGGAGAAAAGACTTTTTCCTTTGTTCTTATTTAAAATGTTACTTTTATGTTTTAAAATTTTTGTAAATCAGTTTTTCATTATAAAAGTAATGTGAGCAGAGTTCAGATCATTTGGAAAGAGGAGAAAAAATCACCAGTTATCTCCCTGCCCAACATAAGTGAGTAAAAATTGTGATTTCTAGAGGAAAGAGACAAAACCTCCAGATAAGTAATAGAAAATGGCCTTGGGAGGATGCAGCCTGTTTCTCTAGGGTCACAGTTTCAATGGAATCAGTATATTGTGGGAAACCTTTGACTTCTCTTGAGGTAAAAGCGAGTCAGGAATTGAATAAAAGGTTCTGAGCCAGAGCCCAGATGCTCATTTATTATGTAGTTTTTTTTGTAACCAAGCTTATTAAGTAATTAATAAAGGAAGAATTAGAATGTAAGTGATAATGATACGAGTATAGTTCCAAATTTTATAAGTTATGTTTTCATTTTGTATGTATATATTTTAAAATAGACAAAAAACTCATCCTGCCTTAAATTAACGTATCTTTTAAATTAGAGACATGAAGAGTCATCACCTCACTGAAGATATATATTATGAAAGGTATCCGGGCATGTCCCGGAAGGTATATATATTATGAAAGGTATCCGGGCAGGTCAGGAACGTGACTATGTGGGCCGAGCACCACAGTTTTTGGAGAATTAGACATGGTTGTTACCTTGAATAGGGCTTGAAAGTTCACAAAACACATTCATAGTAACCATTCCTTGGCTTCTTTTGCAGACATTGTGAAATGAGAGCACTTAGAAGATGAGGCTAAGGACTCAGGGAAGTTAAGGGACATGGTGAAGGTCACAAGGCTAGAGAATGACTTGGCTGACTTCTGATTTCCAGACCAGGACTGTTTTCATTAATTATATCATGCTATACTTGAGGGGGATGCTGTGCTGATGAGCCTCTTGCAAAATACCGGACTGTTTTAAAATAGCCTTGCTCATCATTCCAGCCTGGTTGGACAGGTATGGTGAGCCGGTTTCGACTTCACGTGGTAGGTGTGGGTAGCTACTTTAGATTCTTAATCTAAGGAGGCAGAATGATGAGCATCTGTTTTAGGAAGAGAGCAGCCTGAGAGTGGAATCCCAGTGTGTCTGATGTGTGCTGGAGTTGGAGAAATGTGGAATCAAAGCCATAATAGGAAGGCATTCTTGGAGAGTATTTCAGAAGTCAGATCTGAAGTGATGAGTCTCAATTAATGTGATGGCAGTGGAAATGAAGAGGAACACCTGTGTCCGAGAGATACCTGCCAGAAGTCGGCCATGGTGAAAGTTGTGCTCCTGGTCATTCCTTACAGAACACATAGTAGCCCTCGTGTTCTGGAGAGGAGTGTTAATTCCAGGTGAACATCATGGTACACTCAGAAGAGTTGAGTTTACTGTGTTTGGAGGTGCTGAGCTCCCACTTTTGTATTGTGTGTGTATGTGGGTGTGTGTATAGTATATCCTCCCGGGTGACAGTGTAGCCAGTTGAGAGACAGAGGTGGATGTTTGGCAGGAGGATTGGTATCTGTTGACAGTCTGTTTCCTGGTAATGAAGGATGAGCTGTAACCTTAGAGATAATTGGCAGGAGGTAAAATGGGATAACCTAATATTTGAAGGGAAGGGATGTCTAGAAAAAGAGTGACAGGCTGGACATGGTGGCTGATGCCTATAATCCCAGCACTTTTGGAGGCCAAGGCAGGCAGATTGCTTGAGTTCAGGAGTTTGAGATCAGCCTGGCCAACATGGTGAAACCTTGTCTCTATTGAAATATATAAAAATTAGCTGGATGTGGTGTCTCAAGCCTATAATCCCAGCTACTCAGGAGGTTGAGGCAGGAGAATCGCTTTAACCCAGGAGACAGGTTGCAGTGAGCCGAGATTGCGGCATTGCACTCCAGCCTGGGTGACAGAGCTAGACTCTCTCTCTCAAAAAAAAAAAAAAAAAAGAAGAAGAAGAAGAGTGAGAATTTCAAAGCTGATGTATTTCCTTTTGTTCAAAGAATAAAATTTCTTCCTCTCTGCTTCTATGGTTGTTTCTGGCTTTTGCCTGTTTTTTGTCCTCATTTTCTCCCATTCTCTGCCTTGCTCATCACATTCCCAATTTAGAATCCCCCCTCTGACCTCAACCTAAATATTCCCATGGCTGGCTACATTGTACAGCAATTGGATGTCACCTTTTTGGAGAGCTTTTCCTGACCGTCCTGATTAATGTTCTCCCCATCCCTGCCTCCCCGAGAAACTAGGTTCTGTCCCAGACCACTTATCCCAATCAGGGAAGACCCTAGTCAAGCACACCTTGGTCTGCTTGTGCAAATCTGCCCTCCCTTCCCCAGTAGAATGAAAGATCCTAGAGAGCCTGGGATCCTGTGTGTCTTGTTCATTGCTGTATTGCCAGCACCTAGAAGAGTACCTGGCACATATTTAGCATAAATATTGGTTGAATGGATTCTAGGTGAAGATTTGATGAGCAGGAGTAGAGGTAGGCAATGGGGAAAGAAATGGGTCTGTGAACCTCAGGCAACACATGATGACTAACCTGGACTGGGTGGTAGAGATGAGACAGGATAAATTCAAGAGACGTTCAGGGGGTAACACTGACAAAATTTGGTGAATTAGGAGGTATCAGGCAACTTTCTTGTGAAAAATCTTGCTGTGAGAGGTTTGTGAACTCCTAGCATTCTTACTGGATCTCTTCATTCACTGGAAATTTAAGGGCAAAACAATTCTTAGCTCTCCATCAAGAGCTTGCCTCAGTTCTACTCCACCCTAGAGGTGGTGCCTCAAACTCTAGGCATGAAGAAGTCTGTTTCTACCCAGAGCAGTTGTACCCACCTATCCACTCATTTACCACTCAACAATATGAGCATTTAATATGTTCTAGGTATTGTCGAAGGCACTGGTGCACAGGAATGACTAAAACAACCTCCTTGCATTTATGTCCTAGAGAGGGAAGACAGAGAAGCATGTCTACAAATGCTACATGCACAAGATACTTTTGGATGGTAATAATGGTATGGAGAAAAAACAGTGAGATAGGATGAAGTGGGGTCAGCCAGGCTGCTCTGCATTAGCTGAGATCTGGATAGGAAGAAGGAGCCGTGAGAAGACCTGAAGGAGAGTGGGGTTCTGGCATTGCCTTCAGAACACTTTCCCGCTAGAGGAGTCACTGAAGGGGCGCTTTGCTTTCATGTTTTAAAGAATGAATTTGAAGAGGTTGGTGGGTTGGAAACTCAACTTCAAATACTTATCAAGTATATTTATTTATTTTTATTTTATTTATTTATTTTTTGAGATGGCATCTTGCTCTGTAGCCCAGGCTGGAATGCAGCGGCATGGTCTTGGCTCACTGCAACCTCTGCTTTCCAGGTTCAAGCAAATCTCCTGCCTCAGCCTCCTGAGTAGCTGGGATTATAGGAGTGCACCACCACACCCAGCGATTTTTTGTATTTGAGTAGAGACAGGGTTTTACCATGTTGGTGAGGCTGGTCTCAAACTCCTGACCTCAAATGATCCGCCTGCCTCGACCTCCCAAAGTGCTGGGATTACAGGCCTGAGCTACTACGCCTGGCCCATTTTATTTATTTATTTTTTTGAGATAGAATATTGCTCTTGTTACCCAGGCTGGATTCAGTGGTGCAATCTCAGCTCATTGCAACTTCCAGCTCCTGGGTTCAAGTGATTCTCTCACCTCAGCCTCCTGAGTAGCTGGGATTACAGGCATGCAGTACTACGCCTGGCTAATTTGTATTTTTCTTAGAGATGGGGTTTCACCATATTGGTCAGACTGGTCTTGAACTCCTGATCTCTAGTGATCCACCTGCCTTGGCCTCCCAAAGTGCTGGGATTATAGGTGTGAGCCACCACGCCCAGCCCCATTTCATTTTTTTGAGACAAGGTCTCACTCTGTCGCTCAGACTGGAGTACCGTGACATGATCATGGCTCACTACAGTCACAAACTCCTGAACTCAAGTGATCCTCCCACCGCAATGCCTGTAGCTGGCTATTTTAAAAAAACTTTTTTTATAGAGACGAGTGCTCACTGTTTCCCAGGCTGGTCTTGAACTCCTGGCCTCAAGCATTCCTCCTGTCTCAGTCTCCTAAAGTGCTGGGGTTACAGGCATCAGCCAACCATACCTGCTGTTTATTTCATATCAGCGTTTTTGTTTGCCAAATCATTCTACCGCTCATTTACTTTCTGAAGTCATTAAAAGTCGTTAAACAAAACATTTTAGAGATGGCTTTAAGGAACAAAATTTCTGTCAATCATAAGTGATTAATAGATAATTTTCATAAAAGGATAAAATCATGACTCAGATGCAAAAATGAACATGGTAAGTATTTTATTTAATCACTGATTATTAATTATAGAAGAGGACATTTGGCAAATGTTATAACAGGTTCAAAGGAGAAATTGGAACAAATTTCTGTGAAGTAAAGTACTGTTGAAGTTAATGTGCAAATTCAGGAAAATTAGCTTATTCCACAGTTGTGGAGGGAAGTTAGTTGCACCTGTAGTGGCCAGGACAAAATTAACATATCTGTAGACAACAGTTGTTTTGCACTGCTGTTAGTTATTTGCAATTTACGGAGTTGGAAGCTCCCAGAGAATCAGAATCTAATCACCTGTGGAGGTTTCCTCTAGCGTTTGCACAGTGCATGGTTTTTCAATGAAGCACGTTTTTTTTTTCCCGTGTATAACCAAACCAAAACAAAATACTCTCCCCCTCCTCCCTGTACTAAAGTATGGAATTCCCACACTTATGGTCTTTGAAGCAATGGGGAAGGGAACTATCATCTATTTAGCACCTGCTATGAGCAGCATTTGTCAGTTCGCCTCATCCTCACAGAGGCCTCACGAAGTAGGTGTTGGTCTTCCCATTTTACAGATAAGAAAATTTAGACTCGGGGATCTTATAGACAGTAAGTAGCAAAGTTAGAATTCCAGCCTGTCCTGTCTCCAGAATTTATACACACACCCCCCCCTGCTAGGGACAACACGCTGATGGTAAAAACTATAGAAATTCTCTGTGTTTTTTTCTTGATCTTTAGTTCATCATCAACCAAGGTGGATCTCAAGAGTGGCCTCGAAGAATGTGCTGTGGCATTGAACTTATTTCTAAGTAACAAATTTACAGACGCCTTAGAATTGCTTCGCCCCTGGTAATTTACTTTGTGTCTTTTAGATCAAATGTTTTTCAGATGTTTCTGATGATGGTTTGATGTCATGCTTGTAAATTAATTTGTCTGTTTCCGTTTGAATATTTATTAGCTAATTTAGTTGAGACCTCCTCACTTTAGTCATTTTTAATATTCAGTTTGGAAATCTGAGTTTTCAAATATAATTAGTAGAAAATTTCTGATTGTTTCACATATTTTAATCTCCTTGTTCAGATAGTGTCATCTTACGTAGTTTTATAAGGGTTCAATTTTGCTTTCTTCAGTGAAGTATTTTTATGATTGTTCCTTTTAAATATTATTGAAAAAATTTTCCTTTGAAATGGGGAGGGGAAGAACCAGAATATGCTGATCTCAATGCTAAAAAGAAATTTAAGATAATGAGACTATTATTGGGGTTCTCTATTTGACTGACAGATAAGTTAAGCAATTTAATCTCAGTAATACCTGTTAAGTTTTCAAATGTGGCACCAAAACCTGTGCTTGCCTGTTTACTTGGCCTTTGTCTTGACAAGGATAATCTTACATGCCCTCAAACACTTTCTTAAATGAAGCTTAGACCTCATATAATAATTTTCTAGAAGATTACTTGGGCACGAAAGTGGACAATCTCATTCCTTACTTGGAGTGGTCACCAGGGTGACTGAACTCTGGTCATTTGAATCTTAGAGATTAAATGACCTGCTGAGGAGCTGCTATGGTAATTCTGTTAAGATTTAGAATAGCTGTAATCAAGATGGGTCACCTGTTATTTCACAGCTTAAGAAGAAATGATGAAACCGATGGTGAAGCCCAGTGTTCTAAGGAGATTTTCTGGTGTGGCCTTCAACATTTGTCTCACAGTCTGCACCTTGCCTTCCCCTACCTTTCTCCCTCTGTCCTTCTCAGTCCCTCAGAGTTCTCTGTCTTCTGTCTCTACCTCCCTTTGTCTTCTCTGTGTACTTGTCTTTCTCTCTCTCATCTCTCTTTCTGTCTCTTTTTCTCAGCCTACCTGCCTGTCTTCTTTGGGTTTTTAATGTTTTTATGATGAGTCATAGCTGTACCTATTTTGGGGGTGCATGTGATCATTTGATACCTGTATACAATGTGCAGTGATCAATCAGGGTAACTGGGTTATCTGTCACCTCAAACATTTATCTTTTCTTAGTGTCAGGAACATTTATAATTTTTCTCTTCTAGCTATTTTGAAATATACAATAAATTATTAACTAATTTCTCTATTATTAAATACTGGAAGTTATTTCTTCTATTTAACTGTATTTTTGTACCCATTATCTTCTTTGATTTTTATTCACACAAGTCTTTCTCTGCCACTGACACCCAGCTGGTCATAATAGGGAATGAAAATAAATGATTTAGTATTGTATTCAGTCAGGTTGGTCTCCGATTTTTGTACATGTTTCGCTGTTAAAATGGCTCATGCCTGTAACCTCAGCATTTTGGGAGGCTGAGGTGGGCAGATCACCTAAGATAAGGAGTTTGAGACCCTGACCAACATGGAGAAATCCCATCTCTACTAAAAATACAAAATTAGCCGGGCGTGGTGGCACATGCCTGTAATCCCAGCTACTCGGGAGGCTGAGGCAGGAGAATCGCTTGAATCCAGGAGGAGGAGGTTGAGTTGAGCCGAAGTTGTGCCATTGCACTCCAGCCTGGGCAACAAGAGTGAAACTCCATCTCAAAAAAACCAAAACACCCAAAAACTTTTTCCTCACTTGAATCATTTTTATGCTTCTTGAACAGGCTTTCAGTTAAAAATGTGAGGTTTGAAACCACAATTAATGATTAACTTTGGGCTGCACTGATTCCTTGTGGTTCTTTTGAACAGATAGTGCCCTCAATATTCAAGACAAGCTGCAAATTACCAGAGGATGTTTAGACTGTTTCCATGGGGGCAAAGAATAATGTGGCTTGCATTTATTTTGCGTGGCAGCAGGCTATTATGCATTAATATTGAAATTAGAAACAAAACCATGCATTACTATTTTAAACCTTATAAATAATGAATACAGCTTAAGAAGTTTTAGAAAATAAATGATGATGTTCTCACAGCCAGAGAATCTGGATGTCTGCCGTCCATTAGAGCTAATCAACATCCTTAAGTATCCTGAAGCAGTTCTCACTGTAACTTGATGATTTGAAATATCAAGAATTTGATCAGGAATCTCAGATAATGGGATTGGAGTTAGATACAAGGTCTGACATCTACTTTGGCCAGGGGCCTTGTGACCAGTCTAACTTATTCCAAAATCTTGTTTCCTCTTGGCCTTTGGCTGGACAGGAGAGGCATGATTTTAAATTAGCCTTTATTTTTGATAAAATATATCAGAATCTCTCTGTCAAAAAGTACATTTTCCAGCGGCCTTTATTTTAGCCCTTATTTCAGAGCTAAAGGTAGTATGCTGCCCCTTTTTCAACAGAAAACAGTTGGTTTGTTTGGAACCTGCCTGCAGGCTGCCCTCTTGTGTTGAAATAGGGAAATGCATATTGTCCACTTCAACCTGCAACATTTTGTTCTGCCTGAGTGGGTTTACATTGGAAAGTCCTTGGTGCTTGAGTTCTTTAGAAGTTACTTTTCACTGCCCATATAATTTTGGTGATTAGGGTGAAGGAATAACCGTTACTGTGCAAGTCAGGACATGCATTTACTAGGATTTCTTATGATCAGTATCAGATAAAACTTGGAGTGCTTTTTCCATTGAATTAAAATGTCTGAATTCCCTGTATTCTCCCCAGGGCTAAGGAGAGCATGTACCACGCCTTGGGCTACAGTACCATTGTGGTGTTGCAGGCTGTCCTGACCTTCGAGCAACAGGACATCCAAAACGGCATTTCTGCCATGAAGGACGCTTTACAAACCTGCCAAAAGTATGATGAGTCATCAACTACTTGAGATGGGACTGCAGAACTTTATGCCTGTGTGACAAAAATAATATCATTTGTCTGACCAAGAGCTCTGTGTTTGAAATTGGCCACAGTTACAGAAAAGGGCTTCAGCCTCGGAGCTGAAGGATTCCCATTTGGCATCTATATTATCCCACTTTTCTTTTTGATAGCCTGGGGTCTGAGCTACAGAGCCCTGGGGTGGAGAGGGTGGGATTTCAGTGGGATTAGAAGCAAGCATCTCTCAAGGTGGATGACATGAGGTATTACTGCATGCCAAACCAAGCCAAGCAAGGAGCATTCTTGTTTTAAGTGAGAGATGCAAATTCATGAGGGGATGTTTTATGTGTTTAAGAAGAACCTCTTTTTGAACACTTCTGTTTGGTAAAAATAAGATAGATTTTTAGTTTTATTTTAAGCTTTACTCTGTGTGTATAGGAAGACCCTATCAAAAAATTTTTTTAAGGTGAAAGTAATTTTGATTTTTTTAAAAAAATGATAAATGTTTCACAGTATGGAAGATGCTTGGTTTGGTGACATTTAGGAATATTCAGGAATCCAGGAATTGCCAGCTGCAGCACCCTGAACAGGTGGATGGGAGGAAATGACCACTCTTGCTGTCAATTGCTTGATGTGCCCCCTGGGACTGGGGCAGAAGGTTCATGATCAGAAGGTTAACATGAGTAAAATTGCATCCTGATGTAATTGTGTTGTAAGCTCCTCAAATGAAGAGAGCTTCCAAATATTGCACTGTAACTTCATTTTTAATCTGTGGAGAATTTTGCCACTAATTCTGATTTTAGTTATAGGGATAAGGGAAGGTACTTTGCAGGTTAGTTTTCACTGGCGTGTGTGGGTTTCCCCGCGTGTGGTGTTTAGTAACACAGACTGAGTTCCCACAAGTGGCTAGCCAGTGCTGGGTGGAGAGTGTTGGAAAAAGATGGTATGTGTCCTACAGCCTTCAGGGTTTAGAGTTTCAGCTTTTTGACTCTCTGGTGTGACAGTGACTGAAATGAATGTTAAATGAAAATGAGCTCAGCCTGATTTTTTTTTTTCCATTTTCTGTCTTCCTTTCTGTTTATTCAATGTAGATACAGGAAAAAATACACAGTTGTAGACTCTTTCTCAAGTCTTCTTTCTAGAGGATCACTGGAGCAACTGAGTGAAGGTAAGAGTCATTTAAAAGATTCCTTGATTTTAAAAATTAAAAAATGATTATCTCATAAAACGCCATACTGAAGTGTATAAAGTAAATGGAATTCTTTGTTCTCTTCCTTAGCATACTCACTTCCAGAAGTATAGTGTTAATAGTTCCTTTTGAAGCCTTGCAGACTTTTCTGTGTACATACTCAAATATATAAATAAGGTACACGTAGGGTTTTGGTTGTTGCTCATGGATTGTTTTTGTTTTTTGCAAGCATAGAATCACATAATAGGTGTTGTCCTACAGTGTGAATTTGACACTGACATTTTCTCACGTCATTACATATGTGTGTTTAACAGCTGTGTGGTATTCCATAGGATTGGTGTATTGTACTTTACTTGGATTTTCTCTTTTGTTTTTATTTTTTCACTGTTATAAATAATGCTGTCCTAGAATCCTTATGCATCTTAAAAAGTATTTCATACGATGGATTCCTAAAAGTGGAATTACCAGGACTGACAGTTTGAAAATTTACAATATTTATAGGTATGGCCAATTTTTTTCTCCAAAGACATAGGACAGTTTATATTCTTACCGTTCATCTTTGAGAATCAGTTTTCCACAAGCTGTTACAATTTTTTTCCAGGTGAAAGTAATTTTGATATCTTTTAAAAAATGATAATGTTTCACAGTATAGAAGACGTTTGGTTTGTGGACATTTAGGAATATTCGAGAATCCAGGAATGGCCCGCTGTGGCACCCTGATCAGATGCATGGGAGAAATGAGCACTATTGTTGTCAATTGCTTGATGTGCCCCCTGGGACTAGGGCAGAGGTTCAAGATCACCTCTGTCCCTTCAGTGTTACACTCTAGTCAGAATAGGTGGAAAGAAGGGAACATCTAGATATTCCTGTAGAAGAAAAAAAAATGTCCTTCAAATATGACCATTGTAGAATAAAGCTTTTGCCATCCCTGGAGAATCCGTGCCTGTATTGTCACTGTCAAACGTGTTCTCTGAAGAGGTAACGCAAAATGCTAGAAGTAGCTTTGGCTGATGAGAGCAAGAGCAATTCTGGATACTGCTGTCAGAGTTGTTTCTGATTGTCAAGTATATGGCAGACAGTTTTGTTTATTTTGTTAGATGAGTATTATCAAAGTGCTGTGGACGTCGGAGAACTTGGGAACATTTGCATGATGCGAAGCTAGAGTATTGATTATAGGAGAGGAATTATGAGACAAATCACATCTTTGGGACTTGTTTCAAAGGGGTATGATGTTGACCCCAAAATCATGGTCAAACAGAATGGCATTTCATTCATCACTCTAGGCAGCTAAAACCCATAATCTTTTTCTCCAGAAACTGACCTCCAACTATTTATAAGAATTCGTTTATCCCCTTGACTTCAGATAGAATAGGTCTACATATTTTCCAACTTTGGGCCGCTTATGTAAATTGGTTCCATTAGACCTAAAGTTCACTAACGTGGGTTAATGAGAAATCAAATAGGCTCAAAAGAAATTGAACTCTTTTGTTGTATTCTCCTTTCTGTCACCCTCCCTATGGCTTCCCTCTAGTGGGATGCCTCCCTTTTTCCTTATGGTATGAAGGCTGGTATTTGAGATTATTTTTACCTGAGTTTTGGCATGAGCGACATGATATTTTTTGTATGAGTATACCTAATAATAATTTGAAAAATAAGATGAGAATGCTCCATTTTAAAAAAGCACTCTGTATGTGCCATATACTGTCCTTGATGCTTTTCTTAACACTATCTAATCTAACCTCCTCTTTACAGACTAGGAACTGATCGGAGATGTAAACAAATGGTCAGGGTTCCCCACCCAGCAAAGTAGGGTTAACTGATCATCTGCCTTTCCCTAAGCCACAGCTCTTTCCACTGTAACCCACACTTTTTCCTGTAGGCGAGTAGAGAAGGGCACAAAATGTGTCATATATGGATGAAGGAAATATTGAATTATTTCTATGCTAGTCATCTTGAAAATAGATGATACTGTGTTATTATGTTTTTATAATGTCTTTGAACAATGGCACTTTAGGAAATCTGGAATACAGGAGAAAACTACTTTTTCCTAATTATAAAAAATAGGCTGGGCATGGTGGCTTGTGCCTGTAATTGCAGCTACTTGGGAGGCTGAGGTGGGAAGATCCCTTGATCCCAGGAGGTGGAGTGTATTAGTCCATTTTCGTACTGCTATAAAGAACTGCCCAGGACTGGATAATTTATAAAGGAAAGAGGTTTAATTGCCTTACAGTTCTACATGGCTGGGGAGACCTCAGGAAACTTATAATCATGCCAGAAGGCAAAGAGGAAGCAAGGCACCTTCTTTACAAGGCGGCAGGAGGAGAAGTGCATATAGGAGGAACTGTCAGACACATAAAATCATCAGATCTTGTGAGAACTCACTCACTGTCACAAGAACAGCACCCCATGATCCAGTCATCTCACACCAGGTCCTACCCTTGACACGTGGAGATTATGGGGATTACAATTCAAAGTGAGATTTGGGTAGGGACACAAACCATATCACAGAGGTTGCAGTGAGCCGAGATCGTGCCCCTGTATTCCACCCTGGGTGACAGAGCAAGACCCTATCTCTACGTAAATAAAAATAAAATAATCTAGCTTGTGACTATAGCCTATTCTGAAATACAGGTTTATTTAGACTATCATATCTAAAGGCTGTGCTTAGCTAACGTTATTTCAGTGCATCGTGAAGATATTTACTCCTGTGGACTAAGGAATTTATAATTAAGAGATATTCCTGGTAGTTACCTACTCATAAGTGCCTAATGGCTAATTTTGAGAATTAAAGAACTATGCAGTGTAAATCAGCCACAGTGAAAGAATAAGACTTTTATAAATTAAGCTATATTTTATTCTTAGTGAGTTTGGCTGTCAACTGCAACCCAAACAGACTTTGTGTTCAAGGGAGCATGTCAAAACATTGTAGCTTTAGTGTGTGATTTGTTTTTCCTCTTGGTAATTTTCATTTACATCCTTGAGTGTCTGGTTGTCTACAGGAGTGAGTATATTTCATTAAACTTTTCATGGGTTTAACGTGGAACATACTAGTTCTTTTCTCTTGTGGCTGGCGGAATGCCCCAAATGGGTTTCAAATTGCCTTTGCAAACAGATACTTAAGTGCAGTGAGTACCTAGCATGTGAAAGGGGTTTCATATGAAGGGTGCTTATTTGCGGAATACAAAGTTCAAACTCTCCTGCCTTTTCTGCCTGCCTTCTCGTCACATCCCTTTTGCTACTCTTAGATTTGTTCATCTTTCTCTTAACCCTGATCTGCCCACCCATCTGCTCAAATCGCTGTAAGGACTGACTCACTGTTGTTGCCTCTTGATCACGTGCAGACTCTAACATTCAAGGCCATTTATAATTGAGCCTCGACTTACCCTTCCAGCCTCATTGACCTCTGCTCCCTTGACTGGCTTTTTCTGAAGGTGCTCTGGGCTTTCCTTGCTTCTGTTACCAACATACTTCCCCCCACCGTCCCCTCCACCACCCCTCTTCCCCCTACCCCCCTCACCATCACCACCATGGACTTCATTCCCTCTGCATGGACCCTAAGCCAGCAATCTGTATTCCTGAGCAGACTTTCAGAGCTAATAATTCCTGATTCTCAACGCTGTTAAAAAATTACCTAGGAAGAGGATATTCAGGTGACTGTGTAAAAGTAAGTTACCAGTTGGTATCCCACTGAACACAGCTAGAGAATCAATGGGCACACTTTGAGGAGAGGTTTTCTGAAGGTGACTGTGGATGCTGCTGGAATGTGCATGCTCTAACTCCTCAAGTTTGGCCTGTCCTGAGTTTGGCCCCATCTCTCTGTGTGCTGTTGAAGACCTTAGCTGCAGAGGTGCTTCTTTGTAAATTAAACATTTGGAATAGGAGCATGGCAGGAACGTGAACCAATTTGTGAGAACCAGTGGGTTGTATGTGTGTGTAGGGTGGGGGTGGGATCTGTGTGTGTGAGTGCAAGAAAGCACTAGTCGTCATTTAAGTCTATTTAGCAGTAATCCCAATAATACGGAAATACCCTGTTTTCAGTCACACTCCACGTAAAATGCTTTCTGCCTTCTGAGCTTTTACCAGAGAGCAGTGGCATGGATCAAGGGCAGTGATCTCCGTGCACGCAGCCTTGATCCAGTGCTTACTCCGTATCGTGAGCTCTGCATGCAGCACCTCATTTGATCCTTCAGCTGTGAACTACAGGTGGTATTAGTGTCCTTTATAAATGAGGAAACCAGCAGAGAGGGGATGAGGTCCTATAGCCAGTACATGGCAGAGCCTTTTTATAGCAGCCCAAGCTGTTGAATTCCCCAGGCTCATTTGCTTAAATATCATGCCAATGTGCATCCCAGGGATAGAGCAAGAATCTGCTGCCTTGTTTAGGGAAAAAAGGAAAGATTTGTCTCTCCATTCTCTGCAAGTATAGTGGATTGTTGGGAAGCTAGGGTGTGTGTTTTGGGGTATTCCACAGGTCCCTAGGATGCACAGAGCTTCACCTAGCCCCTTTTTGTGAGTACCTCGTTTTTGTGCTACATGACCAAAGTAGCCCTAAACTGGGATAGTGCTACCTCTTTTGATGTCAGGTCTTCATGTGTGAGGAGTCTTAACTTGGGCAGGCAGGGCATTTCTTTTTCATAGAACTCTAGAGAATTCTTGCTGTCTTTTCAGGTAGCTAATGTGTATGGTTAGTGTCATGGTTACCAAATCTTCATATTTTAGAAGCTAGCATTCATAATTAGTTTTTTTTCAATTTTTTTTTTAAGACTCTCACACTGTCACCTGGGCTGGAGTGCAGTGGTGCGATCTTGGCTCACTGCAACCTCCGCCTCCCGGGTTCAAGGGATTCTCCTGCCTCAGCCTCCCAAGTAGCTGGGACTACTAGCATGCACCACTATGCTTGGCTAATTTTTGTATTTTTGGTAGAGATGGGGTTTCACCATGTTGGCCAAGGTGGTCTCGATCTCTTGACCTCGTGGTCCGTCTGCCTCAGCCTCGCAAAGTGCTGGGATGACAGGCGTGAGCCACTGTGCCTGGCCAGTTTTTTTTTTTATTTTTAAAACCATGTTAAAGTTTTATGTTACTGTTAATTTAAACAATAAGTGGTTTCCTATTTTAAGAAAGTGCTTTTAAATGTTTATTTCCTCTTGTGAGCTGAGTTCAGGTCTCTGACACCAAGTGACTGACTCTTTGAAGTTATGTTTAAATGGGGATGACTTCCCTGAACATTTCACACATTCCAGGAAAATCTTGCTGACAAGTGAAAACTGGGGTCATCATTCCACTTTTATTGATGCACAAGGACGATCTAAGTTTTGGGGTCTCTCTTGGGTTCATTTATCTGCCAGTCTTTCCTGAACATCATAGAGCAATCACTTTGGATGTGGGATTTTACTTAATATAACTTTATTTGTTTTTAATAGAGGAAATGCATGCTGAAATCTGTTATGCCGAGTGTCTTCTACAGAAAGCAGCACTCACGTTTGTGCAGGTAATGAATATTTGGCTTAGAATTCATATTGGCTGGGAAGACTGCCAGAGCTGCATAGAAAAATGTGGTGCATTCTATGTCCAAGCTTCAATTATTTTGACTTAGAATTGTAAAGAAAACTATTTGTTATTCTGGTAAGCTTTGGCTGAAGAAAGATGCTAGAGAGCTTTGTTCCCCCTCTACTGCACTTAAGAATCTATTTCAAATTACTACACTGGGAATCATTGCCCTTTAAAGACTGTGTCTTTGAAGAAAGTTAGGCCGAGCGCGGTGGCTTATGCCTTTAATCCCAGCACTTTGGGAGGTTGAGGCAGGAGGATGACCTGAGGTCAGGAGTTTGAGACCAGCCTGGCCAACATAGTGAAACCCCATCTCTACTAAAAATTCAAAAAATAAAAAATAAAATTAGCCAGGCATGGTGGTGCATGCCTGTGATCCCAGCTACTCAGGAGGCTGAGGCAGGAAAATCACTTGAATCTGGGAGGCAGAGATTGCAGTGAACTGAGGTTGTACCACAGCCTTCCAGCTTGGGTGACAGAGCAAGACTCCATCTCAAAAAGAAACTTTAAATAAATTGCTTTGCAATTGCCACATCTGATTTCAAGATGCATCTATGTGAAAACAGAGAATATTCCCCTTTGCACTTTCTGCTGGGAGAGGCCGTGCCTGGGAGTTGCCCGGGCGGAGGAAGTGTCCCCTCTTATACCACATGCCTCAGTCAAGTTCAGTTGGGCATGCATAGAAAGTTAACATATACTTCAAATTTTGTTTCTCCCCTTCTTTCTATTCTCATTCCCCTTTCTTTTATTTCTTCCTTTGGAAGAGCGGTTTAAAAAAGTCACTAAACAATTAATCCTTTTCTTATGAGACATTTTAATTGCACCTCTGGGAACTGGTACAGTCAGTACTTAGCCTATTTCTGTATCTTCCAATGCTTCTGTAAAACATACATTTTCACATTATGGCCTCATGGGTGGTAGTGATGGCTGCAGTGAGGGTGAAGTGGGGTAGAGAGTGTAAGAAATCAGAAAGCAATTCAACTGTAAAATGGAAAATCTTCCTCAATCACAATTGTCTTTTCTTTTTGAGATGGAGCCTCACCAGGCTGGAGTGCAGTGGCGCGATCTTGGCTCACTGCAATGTCCGCCTACCAGGTTCAAGCGATTCTTCTGTCTCAGCCTCCCAAGTAGCTGGGATTACAGGCGTGTGCCACCATGCCTGGCTAATTTTCGTATTTTCAGTAGACACAGAGTTTCACCACGTTAGTCAGGCTGTTCTCAAACTCCTGACCTCAGGTTCCACCTGCCTCAGCCTCCCAACGTGCTGGGATTATAGGTGTGGGCCACCGTACCTGGCCACAGTTATTTGACAGTTGCTTCTTTCTTTTCCTGGAGGTTTACCTCTTAGGTTGGATTCTGGTTTGGTAAAACTGAATCAGTGTAGCCCATGACCCTGTTTTCGAAAGCCCACACTTTACAAAGGCTGGTTGACAGCAGCAGTCTTACTGCCTCAGTAAGCATCATAATAATAGTCATGGAGGCCCAAGTTTTTTTGTTTTCCAAACCAGGATTTGGCAATCAAATCTGGGATTTGAAGGCTTATTTTATATTTGGGGACTTGAAATTAAAGAGATATCCATGATTGTCCCCTCTACCTCATGCCTCCCACCCAATCATTTTTACACTCATGCTGCTTTAGCCTTTTAAAGATTGTGCAGCTCCATCTCTTCCTATCATTGTTCTAGCAGAGGTGCTTATCCACTCTTCGCTGGACTGACAGCAACCTAGTGACTCTCCCTTTCTGATTTATTTTGCCTTCAGCTCATTCCCTATTCTGCAGTTGAGGGTTGAGTACCCTCTTAAAAATGAAACTCTGACCTGGTCACTTCTCTGCTTCAGCATTCAGTAGCTCTGATTGACTATGGCAGTATTCTGTATCAGAATATCACAAATGAGGGAGGTACTTTTTCAAACAAAACTGGTACCTCCTCTCCATATTTCCTACCCCTCTACCTTACAGCCTTGGATGCCACTGACGGGGTTGCATACTTGAGTAGCATGGGTGGAGGTAGCTGTCTTAACTCCTTGGTCGTTCTCTTTGCAATAGATTCTTCAGCAGTGTGGAATTGCATATGCACACATGGCCAAACCAATCACGATCCTTAATACCACCCTGTCTTTCCACTTGAGTTTTACTTTGCTTACAAAGTTCACATCTGCTTTGCCTTTCTACACCTGGCCAGTTTCTAATTATTTTTGTGTTTAAAGCACCAGTGTTTCCAGGAGACATTTCTGGCCCTCTCCATGCCACTACTTTGTGTTCTCATGATGTCCTGTGCATGACCCTGTCCCTGTGCATGACCCCGCCCCTGTGAATGACTCAGTCCTGTGCGTGGGTCTGTCCCTGTGCATGACGCCCTCCCTTGACATATTGTATTACTTTCATCTGTTTTTGCATTTGGGTGCCTGGTATAAAATAGGTATTAAGTTTAAGTTTGATGAATCCTGAAATATGTTTTTTTTTTGAGGCATATTTTAAGCCAATTTAAGAAATTCTTTTCTGGTTGGTATTGGATCTTATGTAATCATAAGATTCTTTAAATTAAGGAGATAAACATTGAATTTTATATCTATTGATTCTTATAATAATTGGAACATTGCATATTTAAGTAATTAATGAAATTAGTAAACTAAATTCAGTTTTTCTTTTGCTACAGAAGGATGCTTAAGTACATAAGAAATACATATCAGAGCATCTTTCTGATCTCAATAGACTGGAAAAACTTTCTCTCTGGAAATGCAAAACATAGGACTGTCTTCACTAGTACCATCTATTAGAGTAACTTCCTTCAAGTGGTTATTTGATGTAATTTATTGAGAGATTGTCTTAGAATCCTAGAATGCTGACCCTGAAAATGCCATTCATCGAGGACAGCTGCCACGATTTTATGGTCAATGACCATCACATAAAAAGAGCTGAAGTGGTTTTGTTTTCCTAAAGCAAAATTGCATAGTAGTAACAGCCACTTCAGAAGCCAGACCAGTTATTTTGGTCCTGGAAATGTGTATGAGTAAAATTCACAACATTAAATAGACTCTGCTAAAGTACTGTGTGAAGAACCATTGTTCTATTTACTGGGTATGATATACTGGAAGGGTTGGCCTTAGAGCAGATTTTTAAAGTCATCCATTCTGGATTCTATTAAACGCAGAAGAAAATTGCTCAGTGGATGTCAATGTTTATGAAAATAATTTGGACCATGTATGGCCCCGATTGGTGAGGATTACCTCCTTAGTAATATAAAATAATCAAAGGATTTTACGAATATTTTCTTTTTGTTGTCCTCTAATGTGGAAGAAAAATTACCCCAAAACCTTTTAAATGTAAAGCAACAGTATGTGTTAATTTCAAAATTATGTTATCAAAATACTTTTTTTTTCTAATCACACAAACACGCAACTGTGGGCACAATTTAAAATTTTTTGCTAAATAATCTAATTTTTTAACAATTATTTTTAGGATGAAAATATGATCAACTTCATCAAAGGTGGACTCAAAATTAGAACAAGTTACCAAATATATAAGTAAGTTAAAAAGTAAGATGTGGTTTTTAAATAATTTGGTGCTGTGTACTCCTTTGTTCTTCACAATTCTCATAAATTAAGTTTGACTAGGATTTTTTATTTGGTGTTGGTAAAAATGAACTTGATTTTTTTGCTGAGTGTGTATTCAGTGTTACAGGACAACAGAATTTAAGTGTAAATACAACTTTAAGAGCAAATTAGCTGAAAATAAAGCTACTGACATAATTTCTGATTAAATAATTTTAGTTTCTCTCTCCTTAGAACAATTTATAAATTTAGAATTACAGTAATATGTTTGATTCAGAGTCCAGAGTAGCACTACCCCGTAGAACTTTCTGCAGTGGATGGAAATGCTCGACTGATGTGGCCATAGTGTTCTTTATATCCTTGTTAATTTTTTTTCTTTTTCTTTTTTTTTTTGAGACGGAGTCTCAGCATTGTCGCCCAGGCTGGAGTGCAATGGTGTGATCTCAGCTCACTGCAACCTATGCCTCCTAGGTTTACACGATTCTCCTGCCTCAGCCTCCTGAGTACCTGAGATTACAGGTGTACATTATCACACCTGGCTAATTTTTTGTATTTTTAGTAGAGATGGGGTTTCACTATGTTGGCCAGACTGGTCTGGAACTCCTGACCTCATGATCCAACCGCCTCAGCCTCCCAAAGTGCTGGGATTACAGACATGAGCCACCTTGCCCCATCCCTTATTGATTTTTATCTAGTTGTTATTTACTCAGAGTGTTCAAGTCTCCAAGTCTGAATCTGGAGTCATCCCTTTCTTCCTTTAGTTCTGTCAGTGTTTGCTTCATATATTTAGGAGCTCTGTTGTTAGGCTCATATCATATGTATTTATAATTGTTCTGTCTTCCTAATGAATTAACCTTTTTATCATCTTGAAATGTCTCTGTTTAACTCTGGTAATATTCCTTGTCTTGAAATCTGTTTTGTCTGGTATTCATATAAGCCCTCATACTTTTTATAATCAATCTTTGCATGGTGTGTGTTCTTTTACTTTAAACCTATCCTTGTTTTCATATTTAAATTGTATTTTTAAATATTAAATTGTATTTCCTGTAGATACACATAGTTGGGCAATTGATATGTTTGCATTTGTGACTACCATTTTGCTTTGCTCTTTGCCTCATCTGTTCCTGCCCCGTTTTTTCCTGTCTTCTTTTGCTTTCATAACATTTGTAAAACTGTTGTTCTCTTAGCTGTGCTCTCTAATTTTTTTGGGTTGCTCTAGTGTTTACAATATTTCTTTTAACTTATTACAGTCAACTTAGAGTTAATATTGTAGCACTGGACATAAATTGTAAGCACTTTGCAAAAGTATTGTTTCATTTACCACATTCTGTCCTTTATGCTATTTTTATGATGTATAGTACACTTACATATGTTATAAACCCTACAATACAGTGTCAGACTTTCCTTTAATCAGTTAGATGTTGTAGTCTTCTCTCTCTTTATCCATACTCTTACCGTTTTTGGTATTCTTATTCAGAATGGTAAATATATTTCCTGTTTACTTTCAGACTGAAGAACTTCCTTTAGCATTTCTTATAGTGTGTCAGTTTTCAACAAATTCTATTTCATTTATCTGAAAATATATTTACTTTTTACTTTTGCTTTTCCAGCTTATTTTTGAAAACTGTAGTATTCTGAGTCAATGGGTTTTTTCCTTCTTTCAGCCCTTTAAAACTGCCTTCCTATTGTATTAAGGCCTCTGTTATTCATGATTAGAAGTCAGTTTTCATTAGTATTGTTGTTCGCCTATATATAATGTGTCTTTTCCTCTGGCTTTTTTGAAGACTGACTAGTTTGTATTTTTGGGTGTCAGCCGTTTGACTATGATGTGCCTAAGTGTGATTTTGAGAAATTTGTGGTCGTAATTTTTCAAACTTTTTTTCTGCCCCTTTCTTACTTTCTTCTCTCTTGAGACTTTTCCCCTTCGTTTTCCACTGTGTAAACATATTTTTTAAATGTGTATTTTATATTTTTCCAGAATTTATAATAGTTATTTGTGGGAAAGTTAATTTGACATAAGCGCTACCCTGCTGTTACTGGTAGCAGAACCAAAATTTAGTATTTTAAGAGGTACTTTCACTGAAAATCATTTCACAAAATTGTGTTTCATTCAAAATCCTGGAAGGGGGTGGTAGATTTGGGGTACCTGAAATGCTGTTTATAGATTTCTTTGTGAAGTATTTTTAGAAGATATAAACAAATGTTAAATTCAATGTTAATTGCTGTTTTAGTCATCAAAACCTGAAAATACTAAAGCAATTAAAACGGGCCTGTAAAGGCAGAGACATACAGGTATACCTCAGAGATAGTGTGGGTTCCAGATCACTACAATAAAGTGAATATTGCAATAAAGTGAGTCACACAAAGTTTTTGGTTTCCTAGTGCACATAAAAGTTACACTGCTACTGTACTGTATTCTGTTAAATCTGCCAATACCATTATATATAAAATATATACATACCTTAATTGAAAAATACTGTTTTGCTAAAAAAAAATGCTAACAATTATCTGAACCTTCAGCAAGTCATAATCTTTTTGTTGGTAGAGGTCTTACCTCCTTGTTGATGGCTGCTGACATTCAGGGTAATGGTTGCTGAAGGTTGAGGTGGCTATGGCAATTTTTTAAAAAAGGACAATGATGAAGTTTGCCATACCTATTGACTCTTCCTTTCATAAAAGATTTTTCTGTAGCATGCAATACTGCTTGATGGCATTTTACCCATAGGAGAATGTCTTTCAAAATTAGAGTCCAGGCTCTTAAATCTTGGTGCAGCTTTATCAGCTGAGTTTATCTAATATTCCAAATCTTTTGTTGTCATTTCAACAATGTTTATGGCATCTTTACCATGTGTAGATTTCATCTCAAGAAACTACTTTCTTGCTTACCCATAAGAGGGAACTCCTCATCCATTAAAGTTTTATCATGAGATTGCAGCACTCCATCACATCTTCAGGCTCCACTTCTAATTCTAGTTCTCTTGCTGTTTCTAACACCTATGAAGTTATCTCCACCAAAGTTGAACCTCTCAAAATGATCCATGAGGGTTGAAATCAACTTCCAAACTCCTGTTAATGTGGACATTTTGACCTTCTTCCATGAATCACGAATGTTCTCCATGACATCTAGAATGATGAATCCTTTCCAGAAGGTTTTCAATTTCCTTTCCCTGGATCCATCAGAGGAATCGCCATAGCAGCAATAGCCTTATAAAATATACTAATTAAATAAGACATGGAAGTCGGAATTACTCCTTGATCCCTGGGCTGCAGAATGCATGTTGTGTTAGCAAGTGTGAAAACAATGTAATCCTCTCATACATCTCCTTCAGAACCCTGGGTGACTAGATGCGTTGTCAGTGAGCAATAAGACTTTGAAATAAATCTTTTTTTTCTGAGCAGTGGATTTCAACAGTAGGCTTAAAATATTTAGTAAACCATGCTGTAAACAGATGTGCTATCATCAGGATTTGTTGTTTTAGTTAAGGAACACAGGCAGAGTAGATGTAGCACAATTGTTAAGGGCCTTAGGATATTTGGAATGATAAATGAACGTTGACTTCCATTTAAAGTCACCAGTTCCATTAGCCCCTCACAAGAGTCAGCCTGACCTTTGATGTTTTGAAGCCAGGCTTTGACTTCTCCTCCCTAGATATGAAAGTTCTTGATAGCATCTTCTTCCAGTAGAAGGCCATTTTGTCTACATTGAAAATTTGTTGTTTAGTGCAGCCCCCTTCGTCAGTGATCTTAGCTAGATCTTCTGGATAACTTGCTGCGGCTTCTACATAAGCGCTTGCTGCCTCACTTTGCACTTTTTTGTTGTTGTTGTTGTGGGGAGGGAGATGGAGTCTCACTCTGTCTCCAAGGCTGGAGTGCAGTGGCACAATCTCGGCTCACTGCAACCTCTGCCTCCCGGGTTCAAGCGATTTTCCTGCCTCAGCCTCCCGAGTAGCTGGGACTACAGGTATGCGCCACTATGCCCAGCTAATTTTTTGTATTTTTAGTAGAGACGGGGTTTCACCATGCTTGGTCCAAGCTGGTCTCCATTACCTGACCTTGTGATCCCCCTGCCTCAGCCTCCCAAAGTGCTAGGATTACAGGCGTGAGCCACTGTGTCATTTTATGTTATAGAGATGGTGTCTTTCCTTAAATTCGTGAACCAACCTCTGTTAGCTTCCAACTTTTTTTTCTTCAGCTTCCTCACCTCTCTCAGCCTTTACAGAGTTGAAGAGTTAGGGCCTTGTTCTGGATGAGGCTTTGGCTTAATGGAGTGTTGTGGGTGGTTTGTTCTATCCAGACCAAGGTTTCTCCATATCAGCAATAGGGCTGCTTTGTTTTCTTACCATTTGTACCTTCACTGAAATAGCACTTTCAGTTTTTTTCAATAACTTTTCTTTTGCACTTACAAGTTGACTAACTGTTTGAAACAAGAGGCCTAGCTTTCCTCCTGTCTTGGCTTTTGACATGCCTTCCTCACTAAGCTTAATTATTTCTAGTTTTTTATTTCAGGTGAGAGAGGTGCAACTCTTCCTTTCACTTGAACACTTAGAGGCCACAGTAGGGTTACCAGTTGGCCTAATTTCAATATTGTTTTGTCTCAGGGGATAGGGAGGCCTGTGGAGGAGAGATATGGGGGAATAGCTGGTCAGTAGAGCCGTCAGAACACACACAACATTAATTCATAACTTTCGCTGTCTTACATGGGTGCGGTTCATGGCACTCTGAAACAATTACAGTAGTAGTAACATTAAAGATCTCCCATCACAGATCACCACTAATAGATACAATAATAATGAAAAATTTGGAAATTTTGTAAGAAATACTAAAATGTGACGTTGAAACACAGAGTGAGCACATATTGTTGGAAAAATGGCGTCAATAGACTTGCTCAACACAGGATTGCCACAAATCTTCAATTTGTAAAAAATGCAGTGCCTGTAACATGCATTAAAGTGAAGTGCAATAAAACAAGGTATGCCTTTACATATCAGTGAAGTGGATTTCAGGGTTTTAAAAGAGACAGTATGTGTGTGTGTGTGTGTGTGTGTGTGTACACACATGGACTTACATATGTACACGCACACACACATTTACCTGGGAATTCAAAATATACTAAATTCCTTTATATAGATAGGCCCTTCAAAACAGTGAAGAAAGATAGATACTTCAGTAAATGTTTTTGGGAAAATTGTTCATTTTGGGGAAAAATCATTAAGACGAAAAAATTCCATATAGGTTTAATATTAAAATATTTAAAAAGAATTCTAGCAGGAAACATAAGAAAGTATTTGTATAATTCTTAAATATAAAGGCTTTAATTTTTTTATTTTTTCACTTTGAAATAATTTGGAAATTATTACAAAAAATTTCCGTATAGCCTTCACTCAGATTGCCAAATGTTAATATTCTGTGGCAGCACAATACAATTATTAAAATCAGGACGCTGCCATGGACACGGTATTAACATTTACTCCGCAGTCTTTGCTCACATTTCTCTAGTTGTCTCATCAGTGCCCTTTTTCTGGCTCAGGATCTGACCCAGGATCCTGGATGTTGTGTTTAGTCGTGTTTCCTTAGTCTCTTTTAATCCGGAATAGTTTCTCAGTCTTTGTCTTTAATGATGTTGACATTTTAGAAGAATAAACTGGCCAATTATTTAGTAGAACATCTTTCAATGTGGACTTTTCTAATGTTTCTTCATGATTAAATTCAGAATATGAACTTATGGCAAAAATACCATAGAAGTGATATCATTAGGTACATGATGTCAGTTTCAAAGGCCTTTTAACTGTGGCATAAAGTCAGAAATCAGAAGAAATTGATTGACCTGACCAAATAAACATTCATCATTTTATCTTGGCAAAATACACCATAGTAAAAAGTACAAATGGAAATGGGATCTAAATGACTCAGGGGAAATGGCAGCAGGGTTGCTCGTAGGCTGGTAGACATCTGAATTGACTCTCTAAACCCTTACTTTTTTTTTTTTTTTTTTGAGATGGAGTTTGGCTTTTGTTGCCCAGGCTGGAGTGCAGTGGTGCGATCTTGGCTCACTGCAACCTCCACCTCCTGGGTTCAAGTGATTCTCCTGCCTCAGCCTGCCAAGTAGCTGGGATTACAGGCATGCACCATATGCCCAGCTAATTTTGTATTTTTAGTAGAGATGGGGTTTCTCCATGTTGGTCAGGCTGGTCTTGAGCTCCCGACCTCGGGTGATCCACTTGCCTCAGCCTTCCAAACTGCTGGGATTACAGGCATAAGCCACCATGCCCAACATTAAACCCTTACATTTTTTTGTAAACTGGAAGTTAGGTCTGTAGGCTTGCTAGATTTAGATTAAAAATATTTGGCTAGACTGTATCAGAAGTGTAGTTGCACATTTTATAATTGCATCACACCAAGTGATATATGATATTTCATTATTCCTTATTATTAAAAAAATGTTAATTTGATAAGCAATTCCCAGGTATTATCAATTTTTATATTTTTGTCATTGTTCTAATTTGTATTTCTCCGATTAAATATTTGCCTTTTGAAGGTGATGTGAACAGGCAAGAGAGAAATACATAGAAAATAAATTAAAGTGAGAAGTTGGAAAGATTTGTATGGATGGAGCAGGAAGAAAGCAGAGGACAGGTGGAGCCATTGTGATAGGCTTTGCTTTCTTGTTTCAATCTTTCCTGGTCCCAAGCCCTAATTTATTTGGTCTGTTTGAGATAATGGCAGTCACACTGAAATTCAGATCTTCTTGCCAGTAGCATTTCATTTCCTCAGGTTGCAGCAATGTGTGCAGTGGTTGAGGAGCTCCGCCCTCCCTGAGAGTTCACTGTCAGATGCTGCCTGAAGCTGTGGGATGGCAACCTGTGGCCCTGCGGCTCCTGGCTGGTGCTTGCTAATGGATGAGCCCTCTCTTTAAGCACAGAAACACTGGTCCTGCTAGACACTAAAAATGAGTGTCTCCTTTTTCCTTGATGATTATTACCTGGTGTCCTTAAGAGTAAACTCAGTACAGCATCATCCATTTAAAATTTCAATGGTATTTTAATTAATGACATTTATTTTATAGTGTATAACTGTAAAATTTGATTTAATATTTATTTTCAGAATCATGGTCAACTTACTGTATCGCTTTTTTTCTTTAATCCAGAGAATGTCTTTCTATCCTGCACGAAATGCAGAAGAACAAACTTCAGCAGGAATTCTTCTATGAGTTTGAAGGGGGTGTCAAGCTTGGCACTGGGGCCTTTAATTTGGTAAGGAAATAACTATATAGAAACCAGAACTTTTGCAGAAGAACCTAAGGTTTTCTGTGCCTTCTCCACTGCATTTGAACCTCAGCCTGAACCTCTTCCTGGGATGGTTGACAAAGTGCTAGAGTGGGATCAGCTTTCCTGCATTGTGACCCACTGTGTTATAAAGTTATGCGCATGCTCAGAGTAGCTTTGGGTTGTGCAATGTAAGGGAAGCGTGTGGCACTCTGAATGGACTAGTAAGGTTTTTGGTGACAAGGAACAGTGAAATCCATTTCCATTTCCACATCAGAAAACTTGCAGTGACAATGACGGCTCTGGAATTGAAAATGTGTGAGGGACCTGTATAACTTGAGGAATTATTTTTGATGATCCCTGAGGAGATGAAGTCTGAGTAGTAATCTGTCAAATTCCAATATGTTATTTAGAGATTTTTCAATTGTATTAATGGTTCAATGGAATTAGTGAGAAAATAAAGTGGTCAAGAGAGTCATTCATAAGAGTGTATGTGCCACCATGGCCACTTTGCTCATGAGCCTGTTGGGGGATGACTGGGAAAGAGGTTGATTGGTACCCACAGAATGGACCGTCCTATCCAATGGGTTGTTAAAATCCTCTTCTGCTAAGGTCATCCTTTGGTGTGTGTTCACATGGGACACAAATATCTTTACATTTTCTGCCCATTCAAAAAGATCTGTCCACGTACTTCTTCCCCAGACCTCCTTGTCACCAATTTTCCAATCATGTTCCTTTCAAGCCCCTGTCCATCCAACGAAACCATTGTCTACAGCCCCTGAATCGGCATATAATTGCACATCTGGCTATTTCTCCTTCCAAGCATAACTAGGTGCACTGCCCAAGATTCTGCCCACTGGGAAGATGTTCCCTCCCTACTGTCCTTCAGGAACATCCTAGAGGGAAGTGGTAATGCTGCAGCGGTCCACTTCTCGGTGGTGTCTACACATTGCACAGAATATGACTGATTTTTGCTTCTGGGAAAGGAAACTAAGAAACCTTGCCTAGACATGGGCTCTGAGGTGTTGCCTTCTTATCACTTTATCACAGATCCCAGTATTCTTTAGAGAATCCTAGAATGACCAGGCTTAAAAAAAAACTTTTTATCATACCTGTAATCCCAGCACTTTGGGAGGCCAAGGTGGGTGGATCACGAGGTCAAGAGATTGAGACCATCCTGGTCAACATGGTGAAACCCTGTATTTACTAAAAATACAAATATTAGCTGGACGTGGTGACGCATGTGTGTAGTTTCAGCTACTCGGGAGGCTGAGGCAGGAGAATCACTTGAACCCAAGAGGCGGAGGTTGCCCTGAGCCGAGATTGCGCCATTGCACTCCAGCCTGGCAACAGAGTAAGACTCTGTCTAAAAAAAAAAACCCAAAAAACAACAACAAAAAAAAAACTTTTTAAAGGTTCATTGTCTTAGCTAAATGAAATTAATTCATAAATGATTGTTATAATATGTGGTCACAGAAATATCTGGTGGTTAAAACTTGTTTCTAGCTGGGTGCAGTGGCTCATACCTGTAATACCACCACTTTGGGAGGCCAAGGCGGGCGAATCACCCAAGGTCAAGAGTTTGAGACCTGCCTGCCCAACATGGAGAAACCCGTCTCTATTAAAAATACAAAATTAGCTGGGCCTGGTGGTGCATGCCTGTAATCCCAGCTGCTTGGGAGGCTGAGGCAGGAGAATCGCTTGAACCTGGAAGGCGGAGGTTATGGTGAGCCGAGATTGTGCCATTGTACTCCAGCCTGGGCAAAAATAGTGAAACTCCATCTCAAAAACAAAAACAAAAACTTGTTTCTAATTTCTCATGTTACTGAAGCATTAAGACTGTAAGTTGTTTGGAGTTTAAATTTGTTTGCAGTTAGAAACACTAACACATAAGTACACTGTATCTTTCTTCTTACAGATGCTGTCCCTTTTACCAGCAAGGATTATCAGACTACTGGAATTTATTGGATTTTCCGGAAACAGGGTACACATTTAATATTACCTTAATTTTGACGGGGAAGATAAAACATTATTTACTGAATATGAGGGCAGTGCAACATGTCCTCATAACTAGCTTGATAATTATTGGCAATTTGTTTGCAAGACAGAAAATAAGCCTTTGATTCTTGATCATATTTTTCTGGAGTTAGGCAGTTTTTCTGTTGAAAGTTAAAAATGTTCACCCTTGTTACCCAAATTCTGGGATAAAAAATTATGCATTGCTAATATTGCTGCTTGCCAGATCTTGTTACTCTCATGTGGTTTGCTATGCCTTCTTAATAGTTGAGCAGCCCCAGAGTTGTCCTCTTTAAGATGAAGAAATTAGGCTGGATTTCCCTAATATTTTATGATTTTCATGGATCAAGCACCACGGACCCAACATAGTTGCACTATTTTGGATTTTCATGTGTTTCTACAAGTTTCTTTATAAAACCAAGTGTGGAAATTTGTTTTCCATGAGTTTTATTTATTAAATTTCTGTGTGTTTGTGGTTTTGTAGTGAGGATATCACATTTATTAACCATAACACTCAGTATGGTATTGCAAGAGTTGCCTCACCGCAAAAAGTGTTGATTAAAAAAGCAGGCTTTGAGAAATGTGTGAGAGCAAGTATAAGCAGCTATCGCTTTGTTCCTGTTTATTTTACTGTCGTGTTCTTTGTGAGTTATTGTGTATTTACGGTGCTTCCTTTATGATATTGTCTATTCTGACGCTGTGTTTCGTGGTCACCCTTCTCCTTGATCATTCAACTTCTACCTGATTCCTTCAGAGGCTCTAAATTGCTTCTTGAAGAAAGTGCAAACTTGCATGGCTTCAAGGACCCCACTGTCTGATTCTAGCCAGCGTTTCCAGCTGCACTACCCCTGTTCCACATATTCCCAGTACTCCTGTTAAAACGGGCAATTGGTTGTTCCCCAGCAAGGCCTATGCTTTTGTTTCCACGCTTTTGCTTTTCTCTGCTTTGGATATCTTCCCCAGCTGACTTCCTCCCAAATAATTGTCTCTCAAGAGCCCCTCCACCCACTAGGGTTGAGATAAATGCCATCTATCTCGCAAAGCGGTCCTTCATACTCCTTCAGTGAGGCCGAAGCATTCCTGACTTTCAGAATTGTCTATTTATCCTTCCTACATCTCTCACCATATTCTAATAAGGTCATGTGTTCACATACTCTCCTTTTTATTTGATGCAAAGATCTTTGAATACATAGACCATGTTTGTTCACACCCACCATAATGCCTTGCACTTAGATCCTCATATGTTTTAATGAGTATTTCTACAGAGTATCTCCATGAAATGAACACTGCCCTTTTCTCTCTTTAGAATCACATGACATAAAAGGATTTATGAGAGTGTCTTATGCCAGTTAAATATGTAAGGTTCGTTTCTAGTTAGGCATTACCACCATTCTAATTTCTTGAAGAAACTCTACCTTCGTGGAGGATAAGGATATATGAACTAGCATTTTAAAGTTTCTGACTAGGCCAGGTGTGGTGGCTCATGCCTGTAATCCCTGCACTTTGGGAAGCCGAGGCCGTTGGATTGCTTGAGCCCAGGAGTTTGAGAGCTGCCTGGGTAACATGTTAGAATCCTGTCTCTACAAAAAATATAAAAATTAGCTGGACGTGGTGGTACACACCTGTAGTCACAGGTACTCGGGAGGCTGAGATGGGAGGATCACCTGAGTCTGGAGAGGTAGGGGTTGCAATGAGCCATGATTGTGCCACTATACTCCAGCCTGGACAACAGAGCGAGACTCTGTCTCAAAAAAAAATTAAAGAGTTTCTAAATAGAAAGTCAAATACCGCATTTTCTCACTTATAAATGGGAGCTAAACAATGATACACATGGACACAAAGAGTGGAATAATAGATATTGGAGGCGACCAAAGGTGGGAGGGGTAGGGGAAGAGAGAGTTAAAAAATTGCCTTTTGGGTATGATGTTCACCCTTGGGGTGAGGGGTACACTAAAAGCCCAGACTTCACCACAGTGTAGTATGCACTTGTAAGAAATCTGCACTTGTAACCCTCGAAATATATAAAAATGTTTAAAAAGTTTCTGAATATGACTTTCCAGTCATATTCTCTTTCTAAAATGTATTTAATTCCCATAGGAGCTGGGCCTCCTGCACTTACGGGAAGGTGCTTCAGGAAGAAGCATGAGGTCTGTACTGTGCTGCTTGACCATCCTCGCTTTTCATACTTACGTCTCCCTGATACTCGGTAAGATCTGGATTAGATTGCTTCATTGAACGTTGCTTATCTTGGCCAGGCGTGGAAGGTTACACCTGTAATCCCAGCTACTTGAGAGGTTGAGGTGGAAGGATCACTTGAACCCAGGAGTTTGAGACTGCAGTGAGCTATGGTTGCAACACTGCACTCCAGCCTGGGTGACAGAGAGATCTCCTGTCTCCAGATTAAAAAACGAAACAAAACAAAAAGTTGATTAATCTGGGCATGTAAAAATTTAGAAAGATCAGTAAGAGCTAGTAGTTTATATCTGTTTACTTGGTTTTTTTTTTTGAATAAAGGTAGAAAATAGTGTCCTTTGTCATCGTGACATTTAGCAGAGGGAGTAAGTAGTTTCTTTCATTAAATAATTTTCATCTGTTCTCAGCTAAAATTTCTGTATTAAGGTGACCTGTTTTATCACATATTAGATTTATTTTCTTTGCAAAAAATGAAATTTTTGCTAAATAAGTTGTTATTGCTATTAGAACCAGAAATTCTAATTAGGAATCTGAGACAGCCACCTGCATTCTTAAGAATTAGTGTGTCCTAGAGCTTCCTTAAACTAAAGTTACAGGTGAGACTGGTCTTTATTCCCTAGATATAAAAATGGTGAAATAATAGTTTTCATCTTTTTCATGAGTAGGTCTTTACTATATGTTAATGAAATTTGGAGAGTTGGTTATAAATATCCCCATGTCTTATGAAGACTGAGGCTTTTCCTGTTAAATTTCTAGGTACAGGAGAAGTGAATATTGCCGAAGCAGAGCGTCTCCTGGCACCCTTCCTCCAGGAGTTTCCAAATGTATGCTTAGTATTTCAAAGTGTATGTTTCATCCATAATTAATCAGCCAGTGTTGACTGTTGAACGGTGTGTTTTCTTCTTTGCTCGGCAGGGCTCACTCACGTTGTTTTATCATGCCCGAATAGAGTTGCTGAAAGGGAATCTTGAAGAGGTAATTTATTAGGTGGGGGTTATTTGTGAGAGTTGTCTGTATGGTGGAATTGCGTCCTACTCATTCAACAAAAGTAAACTTAGCTCTGTGGACTAGACAAAAATAAAGGAAAAAATATGTAAGTAAAAAGCCAAAACTTTAAAGTGTATATATACATTCTATTATATAAAATCTGTGCAGTGGATTACTGAATATAGCCTACATTTATACATAGAGTACATTAAGTACTTTAGGGTAGTATATACCAAATAATAAGCTCAGAGATTTTCAAGAAACTGTGACTGTTATCAATTTCTGTATTACACACTGACTTTGGAATCTAGCCCCTGCGTGAAATGCAAGTCTCTTTACTACACGTGGGCTCCTTATCAAAGGAAATTATTTTCCAGTTCTCTCAAAAAAGGAAGCATCGGGGTCAGAAGTAGAAAAGTAAGGAGCCATTTGTATATATACCTTCACAAACAATTTTTTCCACACAAATGGACTCAAACATGTATTTTTCTGTGACTTGTGTTTTTCTATTTACAATATGTCTTGGATCTCTTTCCAGGTCAGTATACCTAAATGTCTCCCATTCTTCTTGGTGGCTGGGTTTCATTTCATGGGATGGATATACTGTACCTATTGAAGTGGTCCACTGTTGATAGACATTTGGCCACTACAAACTGTTGTAAACATCATTGTATGTATATTTCTATGCATAGGTCTGTTTATAGATGACAGATTATGATTAGTAGAATTCCTGGGCCAAAAGGTTCTTGTATTTTTATAAATCCAGCCAAATTGCCCTCCTCACTTAAGATTGTTCCATTGCCCTCCTCACTTAAGATCGTTCCAATGTAAACTCCAGTGAAGGTATAAAAATATTTGTTTCCAGTGCTCTTTGCCAGCTGAGGACATTATGTGATGACTTAAAAATGAAAATCGAATTTTTAAGTTTATATTGCCCAGTTTACAAATTTCTCCACATATATATCTGTCATTTGTATATATTTTTTTCTGATTTGCCTATTCATCTTTGCCAATTTCCTGTTGCATTTTCTTTTTCTTATGGAATTTTATTAAGTTATTGAATGATAAAAGGATTAATCTTTTGCCAGTTATGTAGATAGTGACATCTTCTTCCTGTCTATTGCCTGTAACTTTGCTCACGGTGTTTTGTTGTGTGGAAGTTGTAACTTTATTGTCAGTCTTTCCTTTAACGACTTCTGCATTTGATATCTTCCTTGGAACGGAACTTCCCCACTCCCACATTATAAAATGTCAAGGCCCCCTCATAAAATTAAAGAAAGAGGCAGAACTTAACTGTACCATTGCCTGTAAGGAAAAAAACATATCGTTATTGAGAGGTTTAATGAGTGATAATTTTGTCCTTTTTGTATTAAGAGTTTTATGCATTTTTTCATTAGGCTATTATCTCCTTGTCTAATGTCTGGATGATCAACTTTATGCAATTGATTTACAGGCACAAGAAGTATTTCAAAAATGTGTTTCAGTTCAAGAAGAATGGAAACAGTTTCACCATCTTTGCTACTGGGAGCTAATGTGGATTAATGTTTTCCAACAAGACTGGATGCAGGCATATTACTATTCAGATCTGCTTTGCAAAGAGAGTAAATGGTCCAAGGTAAAGGGCAGTACTTTCATTAATGTCTTCTGTTTGCTAATATGTGGCCAGGATGATTTTCTTTTAGGACTGTTTGTTCAATAGTATGATACCACAGTGTTTTCTCAATTTAGAGATACACGAAAGGAGGAAATTTGCCTTAACTACCTACCATTTATAGGTACTGTCCTCAGCATTACATGCTTTAAAAGCCATCCACAGTTCTTTTCAGGGCCAAACACAATGGCCCATGCCTGTAATCCCTGCCCTTTGGGAGGCTAAGGCAGGAAGATCGCTTGAGGCCAGGAGTTTCATACTAGCCAGGGCAACGCAGTGTGATTTTATCTCTACGAAAAGTAAAAACATTAGCCAGGCATGGTGGTGTGTGTCTATAGTCCCATCTACGTGGGAGGCTGAGGCAGGAGAATAGCTAGAGTCTAAGCATTTGAGGCTGCAGTGAGCTATGATCACACCACTGCACTCTAGCCTGGTGACAGAGCGAGACCTTGTCTCAAACAAAAACAAAGAGTTATTTTAAACATGAGGTTTTATCTCTAAAAATTAATTGTATTTATAATGTTAGGAAATCTTAATCATCTTGATAATTTTGTGTAGGCTTCCCAGTACCCTGATGCCCAGGCTTTTCATGAGAATGAAAATTATTTCTGATCCACTTATGAGAAATTGGGGACAATGAGATAACTTTTTCTTGTCCATTCTGCCCACTTTCTCACCTGTGAATGTGTAGTTGTATAATAGGAAAATGGTCTAAATTATTGATAATTGAAAAGAGTTGTTCTCATTTTGAACAGGCAATTTAAGTTTTCATTTCCTCCGATTTCTTTAATGCCTCTTAATACTGTATCTGGAAGACTTGTAGGTCATTCCTGATTTGAAAGGTAGAAATGTCGTGTACCTAGGGATGTTCTGTAATAAGCTCCTTCTTTTTCCCAAGGCAACTTATGTGTTCTTGAAAGCTGCAATTTTGAGCATGCTTCCAGAGGAGGATGTGGCAGCAACTAATGAGAACGTGGTAACTTTATTCAGGTATGTGAGACACTATTTCTATATCAAAGGCCCTGAGGGTATAAAGGGGCAAAACTCCATCTTTACTAAAAATACAAAAAATTAGCTGGGCGTGGTGACAGGTGCATGTAGTCCTAGCTACTTGGGAGGCTTAGGTGGGAGGATTGGTTGAACCTGAAAGCTGGAGGTTGCAGTGAGCTGAAATAACACCACTGCGCTGCAGCCTGGGTGACAGAGTGAGACCTTTTCTCCAAAAAAAAGACCATGTATATTAACTGTAGAATCAGCATCAACATTAGTAGAAGCCATGGTATGATAAATGTCACCTTTTACTGTAAAGTTCTTTTTCTCATTTCACAGAAACAATGGGAGTATTAAGATACACTAAAATCTTTTCAGTCTCCTTCTCTTTCTTCCACTGAAGATTAAGTTTTCTCCATATCAAAACAATTTTTGTGAAAGATGTAATCATTTTATTTTCAGGAGAAAGCTTTGAGGTGCTCTTTCATAGCTTCTAGGTTGTTGGGATAATGAGAGTTCTAAAATGAATGGTCTCTTCATAAAGATGCTGTTACCTTTAAACTACAAGGGTTCCTGTCTGAGACATGGTTCTGACCCCTTCCTCCCGACCCCCACCTCACATTTCCACCACCGTTTCCACTGACGGTATGAACATTAAATGATGGGAAACTCTAGTTTAAAGCCCATAGCTCTATATTATACCCAGAAGTAACCTAACACAAGCTTGCCTCAGTTTGGAGACATGTTATTTCATGTTACTTTTTCTTTCAGTGATGTAATTATTTCCTTGAATTCTTTCTCAGCAGCTTGTTTGATGCATTCATAAAATTATGTGTAAGAAAGTGTTCCCAGGAACATGTAGTCTCCCCATCCTACTCTCATTTTACCTGCTTGTGAATTTCATAATTGGAATTCTTTAAAATTTTGAAAAAAAGTTTGTAAACATGGTTCATGTCCTAAGCTGATTATTTCCCAAACCTCTTGTGCTTAGGAAACATTTTCTTAAATTATACATTAATTAATGGCTATCTTTTGAGCCATATTATTTTATAGATCTGTGTAATACTTGCAAGTAGGAATAGGAGGTATAGCAGTGTACCCTCTTGGCTCTCCCTGAGCATCTACAACATAAGTAAATACTTTGGACTCTTTCCTGCTTACTCGTAGAAATCGCCAATTTCATACCTAGATTTCCTGGAGTGTGTTTGAGACATTAGCTAAGTTGACTGGAAAGAAATATGTGTCAATCAGTGGTTCTCAATCTTGAGTGTGCCTCAGAATCACCTGGAGGGCTTATCAAAATCCAGATTTCTTGGCCCTGGAGTTGCTGATTCAGTAGGTCTAGAGTACATCCTGAAAAATGGCATTTCAAACAGCTTCCCAGGTGATGCTGCTGCTGGTGTGTGATGTTCATTGTGAAAATCACAGGTGTAAATAATGTATGTGTTGCCATGACCTTTCTCTGGGGCTGGGCTGGGGCTCTTCACAGACAGGTGGAGAGCTTGAAACAGAGAATTGCCGGGAAATCTCTCCCTACTGAGAAGTTTGCTGTGAGGAAGGCTCGGCGTTACTCTGCCTCCTTGCCTGCACCTGTGAAGCTCGTCTTACCTGCCCTGGTATCTGCTTTTATTTTATTTACTTTTCATGTACTAGAAATAAATTATCTACTCACAGCAGCAGGGAGCATGGAGCATATCTAAATTTGGTTGTGAAGTTTAGCTCAATTAAAAACCGTTGTAAGGCTGGGTGCAGTGGCTCGTGCCTATAATCTCAGCACTTTGAGAGTCCAAGGCGGGTGGATCACAAGATCAGGAGTTCGAGACCAGCCTGACTAACATGGTGAAACCCTGTCTCTACTAAAAATAAAATAATTAGCTGGGCGTGGTGGCGGGCACCCGTAATCTCTACTCCGGAGGCTGAGGCAGGAGAATAGCTTGAACCCAGGAGGTGGAGGTTACAGGAGCCAAGATCATGCCACTGCACTCTAGCCTGGGCAACAAGAGCAAAACTCCATCTCAAAAAAAAGAAATACTGAATATATCAAGTTACTGTGACTCTTACAGTACTTTAGCATAGGAAAGCTGTTCAGTGTAAGCTGATGCTGCAGTCTTCCCCTCTGGTGTTTCCTGAGGGTTTTTTGTTTTTGTTTATTTTTAAAAATTCAGAGTTTATTTCATTATTCCTCTTTGATAGTTATTTAGGTTTTTCCAGTTTTTGCAATTAAAAACTAAAATGAATATCCTCTTTTTTACATGTGCATATAATTCTCTGGGAAGGATTTTTTTAGATGGAATTCCTAGTTGAAGGGAATATATACATTTACTATTTTGGTAGATATTGTCAAATTTCCCTCCAAAAAAAGCTCTGCCAATTTAAATAAGTACTGATAGTGTTTTACCATTTTAATTTGCATTTCTCTGTTGATGTGGTGGAGCATCTTTTCATGTGTTTCTTCATTTTTATTTATTCTTGTGTGAATTGTTGTTTATATTCTTCCCTAATTTTTCATTGGATTATTTATTATTTTTTTAGTGACTTATAAGAGCCCTTTATACGTAGAAATAGAGAACAATGCAGCCCCTCCCTGACAGGGGTCAGACAGGAGTTAGCCTGCACCTAGCACCTAGGCGCAGGTGTTTCCTACCTAACATAACCTCAGAGAACTTTAGCATCAGACAGCGTCCTTCTGTGACTGCAATGGAGCAAGATAAAAATATGACCACTCTGTAATCGTGTCTGAGCACAAATAAAAGCAAGAACGCTGTGTAAATCACACAAATAACCAAACATCCGCCTCTCCGAGCTCACATGAGAGCCTGCGCTGCTTTACCAGTGATCGCTGTAGCTCCATGCCTGACTCATTTTTATTAAGTAATTTGTACTGGGAAGGTTTTTCTGTTTCATAGAAGTCTACTGAAAATTTTCTGGACTATCGTTGGCTGTCTTTGCCTAGTACTTAGATACCAGCATGTACGTTACAATGTCCTGCTTTGACTATTAAGAATCTTAGGGGAGATTAACTTTACTGCACTTCTTTCTCCGTGTCTATGGATAAAGAATATATAGGAAATTGGCTTGAAATGTTGGTACTGGGATTTTTTTTTTTTTTTTTGTACCTAGGAATTTTGCCAAAAGACTGTTTTTCATAAAGTCTCAGATATGGGCTTGCCTCCTTCTGATAAAAAGATTCCATCAGTAAAAATAATTTTTCAAAGGTCATCATCATCAGTTTAAAAAATGTTCTGTTATTGAATTGAACTCTTACTCTATTAGCAAGAAGAAATTGTTACATGTAAAGTTAAAGGTAGAGTGTCTGATCTTAGTTTTCAGTGTAAGGTAAAGATACCTTTGTTGCCATTCTCCCTGAGTGTGTCATCCTCATTTCCACTACTTCCTGGTAATAGGCTTTTCAAGTGATATTTTATCATCTTAAAATTTATTTCCAAGAAGATACTAATTGCTCTGCTTATTTCATACCCTTCAAAATATGAACTGCACTATCAGGAACATTAGAAAAATATTTTCAAGCGAAAGCACATTTGCTTTTGATCCAAAAAAAAAATTCTCATCTGGTAGCCCGTTAAATATAATCTGCAATGAGAAATCATTAGTTTACATTTTAGGAGCTGTCATTCAGCCATATGGCTTTTAAATGAATACGTTTCTGCATATTGGATTGCGTTACTGGGCCGTCACATGTTTCTAATGGTATAAAAGATCCTAAGCCCAGTAAAATATTCCAATGTTTATATCTAGTGATATTCTTGGAAACATTTTATCTAAACAACTGTCAGATATTTAAAAATATGTTTCTTAAAAGTAACAAAGGTTTACATTAAACAGAATTATTTGTAGTATCGGTTTAAAATATTTCTGTATCTGTATCCTATTACCTTCCAAAAGAATTAAATGCTTGTAGATATTTAATAAATATTTGTTATATGTATGAATAAATTAAAATTTCAGTGAAAACATATATACTGAATTACTTCACAGTATAAAAGGCAAAAGCAAAGGAAAACGATCTGTAAATATTGTCTTGAGATTCCTAGAAACCAAGGCAAAACACATGAACATCATTTTGGGATCATAAAGGACATTGAATAGCCTCATATAACTGCAAATGGTTTCCATTTTTTCTCATTAGGAAATGATGTATGTCTGGAATGGTTTTTCAATAGTGAGCAAAAGGAAAGACCTTTCTGAAAATCTGTTGGTAACCGTTGAAAGAGCTGAGGCAGCTTTACAAAATCAAAGTAAGTATGCAAAGTAAGCACCGAGGAGTCTTTGTCTCTGCTCCTGTCTTTTCCCTGTGCACGTCTGCCTGTATTAATTTGTGTACATCATAAGGACAAAGAACTGGAGCTGCAGGTGTCTGGGTGATTGCAGTCCAGATGCAGGGAGAAATCATACACGCTGCAACTACATGAGCCTTGGAAACATCTTGCTAAGGGAAAAAAGCCAGCCGTAAAAGAGCATACACTGTATGACTCCATTAATGTGATACTCAGAATAGGCAAATCTATAAAGACAGACAGTAGATTAGTGGTTGCCTAGGGATGGAGGATGGAAGTTAGGGGTTATGAGGGGGAGGGAGGTGATGAAAATGTTCCACAGTTGACCGTGGTGTTGCCTGTACAACTCTGTAAATATGCTAAAAACCATTGAATGGTACATTCCTAATGGGTGGATTGTATGTTATGTGAACTATATCTTAAAACTGTGACAAAAAGATGAAGGGTGGAAGCCCAGCATTGGAGTTTTGGAGCAGCACAAGGAAATATCCACTTCCCTCTGGGTTGAGTTTGCTGTGACTCTTTTTTTTCCTTTTCTCTTTTCTGTTTTTCTTTTTTTTTTTTTTGGAGACAGATTCTTACTCTTTCACCCAGGCTGGAGTACAGTGGCGTGATCTCGGCTCATTGTTACCCCTGCCTCCTGGGTTCAAGCAATTCTCTTGCCTTAGCCTCCTGAGTAGCTGGGATTACAGGCACACACCACCACGCCTGGCTAATTTTTGTATTTTTAGTAGTGACAGGGTTTCACCATGTCGGTCAGGCTGGGCTCAAACTCCTGACCTCAAATAATCCACCTGCCTTGGCCTCCCAAACTGCTAGGATTACAGGCATGAGCCACCGCGCCTGGCCTACTGTGACTCTATGCCTCCTTACTGCTGTCTAACAGTTAGTGTGTTTCTGCAGACCCAGGGAATAGTTTTCAAGGTAAAATGTTATCACAGTTTATTCTACCCATTACGTTTGGCTGGGCTAGAGGCCACACTTCAGTTGACTGGAAGCAGCTGATGTGGTAAGAGGAGAATCATGCGGTCTGGGCTTATAGTCCCAGCTCTGCAGCCATCAGACTCTGGGTAACCCCTCTGTTTTCTTGTGAAGTGGGAGGAGTGTTGGACCAGATGCTATCCGACGTTGTTGCCTTGCACTGACATTTTTTGATTTTGTATTTTTAATAGGGGTAAACAATGCCATAAGTGATAGCCTTTGTTGTATTTATTTTCAGTGCCAAATCACTTAGGTATTATCCCAAGATAAATGTTCTTATCTTTTGTAATATTCTAACCACAGAAGTAAAATGAAAACTTCTGTGATGATAAACATGGTAAAGGGCATAGAAATTCAGGAATGATGGGGGAAAATTATAACAGTTAACTAATTTTTCTTAACTGGGAAAAGATGGGCACTCCAGGAGCCCAACCAATGTCTATTTGAGCAAGCTGTTCACTTCCCCCAATCCCCTATGTATCCCCTCTACTGGTTGGGGGCAAAATTACAGGGGAAATATATTTTATCAGACTATGCAAGTAAAATACAGTGGAAATTTGGAAAACTAAGTCGCTCTCCTCCACCCACTCCGTTTTCTCTTAATGACATGCAGAGATGATAGGCTTTTGAGATATGTAAGCAGGCAGTGGGGAGCTGAGACAGAGAGACAGTCATGTCATACTTACTCACAGTTTTGGCTTTGTGTGTCTTCTCTCTGGGTGAAAGAATTAGTTTATTTTCTGAAGATCACCTTTGCCAGATATTGCATGTGACACTTATGATGACCTCTTCTAGGACTCATTTTCTGCAAGAAGATTATCTCCTGCTCTCCTTCCCACCTTGAACGGTTAGGACAGCTTAGTCATTAAGCACCTATCCTTCAGAGCAGGGAAGAAAAAGTCCATAATTGGAAAATGGAGAGAAGTTGTAAACCTGAAGTTACATCACCTTCCACCTCATCCCCTGCCCCATTATTGGAAATTGGATGTGCATTTACTTCTCCTAGCTTTGTAAGTGTGTCTGAAGTAAAAGATGGTAGAGGATACAACTGATCTTCTACTCTGCAATGCTCTGGCCATAGTTATTAAATGCTGGTCATTGATACAAAAGATAGAACTTTGAAGACAGCACGGAAGTTGGTGACATCCCTCCAGCCTTTTCTCCCACTAGTCTTTGGGTGCATCTGCCTTCTCAACCACACCTACCTGACTACAATTACTTAGATAAGCAAATTCTTTGCCAATTGTTAGCAAAGATTAATTAATACCAATTAATACCGGTATTAATTCCAATAGTGTTTCATTTGAAATCTAACTAAATTCAACATGTAACCAGAAGTTCCACTTTGACTAATTTGTTTAACAAAATTATACAGCAAACATTATGAGAGTTATGTAAAAGGGAAAGTGATGCTGACTTTATGACTTTTTACCTTCCAAATCTATTTTCAGATTTTTCTCTTGGGGGTATTTCAGCTAGCTTCTAAAAATTTCAACATAGATACTTTTTGTAGTTTGGGCTTCAAACTTACCTATTTCTCGGCCTATCCACTATAAAAGTTCAGCAGATCTTATGTTATAAACTTGTACTGTAGCAGCTTTATCATGTAATTTTCTCTGAATGTAAAATAGAAACATATTACATGTGTTTTGTGTGTTGTGTTAATCTATGAACACATTCATGAGGTTGAAAATCATGACAAAGCATTTATACTGTAAGGGAAAACAATAATCTGATAGATAATGGTCTGTAGTTTGAGGAAATAAGGATTTTGCCATCTGAGGTTTTTGGAGGAATATAGTATTTTTGAACCCACTTGCCATATGCCTAACTCAAGTTTGACATAGAAGTTACATGCGGCTTTACTGGTATTTTAACTTCCCATGATGTTGTCTGTTCCTTAACAAAATCATAATTCACTGAGCACCAGAATGTTGTGATAACACAAACTGTTGATACAATGCTACAGGAAACTCAGTAGAATGCCCAGAAATAATACTAAAATGTAGCATCCAATATGGACCTTTGGTTTTGATTCTAGGTCCTAAAAGATATTACTTCTTTAGTGTCTATTTTAACATCCGCAATTAAAAGCAATGGATAGAATTTTATTTTGGTAGAAAGATGATGTTAAATAAATTACAGAAAAGGTAATGTGTTATTGATACCTGTGATTTTTCTGAGTGAATGACCTATCAGAGCTTGAAAGTTAGAGGTGAATATTCAGTTTTTAGCACCTAGAAGCAAAGTGAGTTAATCGCCATTGACAAGTGGTTTACCATCTCAGCTGCCAGAGCGTGTTAATGATGATTTTTGAGGTTTGTGCTGAAAGCAGGAGGATTTCAATAGGAGGGACTCCCAGGGCCTCGTGTGTTCCCTTTACTGCCATCTTCTCTACTGTCACAGCCTGAAATGTGAAATTACCAGTCTGTCTTGGAATGACTTTGTACTTGCCTATAACTTGCAAAAAAAAATTTCAAAAGTGTAAATGTGGAATGGCTACCTTTGTCAGATAGATGTCACACATAATATGGTCCCTTCTGTTTAACACACGTTTGCCTTGGGCTGTAGAAAGCAGAGAGCATTTTCAAAGGGGAAAAAGTGAAAGAAAATCCTTGACATTTTCCTCAAGCAGTTAGAAGTTTGTGGAGATTTTAGGTGCCTTTCATGCACTTCAGAACCGTTTTGTTTAATCTTATGGCATAATTTCCCCCAAAAAGAACACAACCTGGGAGAATTGATAAGTTGTAAACATAATGATCTGGAGAGGGCATTCTGCTTCCTGAATTTTTAATGGGGATAAGGCCATCTGCTTCTCCATATGGAAGCATTATCCTCTCCTGTATTGAAGCCAACACCGAAGCCAGACAACAGGAGGAAGCAGCCTTCTTGTTCCCCATGGCTTTACCTTTTATAGAATTAATAAAGTTCTTACTTTATTTAGAGTTCAGATTTCCGGTCGTTGTATCTAAGGTCACAAAGCTCAGAGTGTGGCCACCTGAAGAATATTTTAAGGTGGAGAGAGTGAACTCCTTAATCAAATGATGTTGTTATATAGTAAATTCAGCATGTAGGAATGTATGTATGTATCAGATGGGGTCTTGTTCTTTCGCCCAGGCTGCAGTGCAGTGGTGCCATCATAGCTCACTGTGGCCTCGAACTGATGGGCTCAAATGATCTTCCTGCCTCAATCTCTGAGCAACTGGGACTACAGACATATGCCATCATGCCCAGTAATTAAAAAAAATTTTTTTTGTAGAGACAGGGTCTCATTATATTGCCCAGGCTGGTCCCGAACTCCTGGGCTCAGGTGATCCTCCCACCTTGACCTCCCAAAGCACTGGGATTATAGGTGTGAGCCACTGTGCTCAGCTCTTTTCATTTAAAATAATTTCGTTGTATTTTATTTAGTAAGGCATAACAAATGCTAAAAATATTTCCTTATTTTTAAATGATCCCTCTGAAACTTTGTTCTTTCTCTTAAGATCTTAAAAAGTATTTTTCTTTGTATGTTTTTGTTTTAAGATTTTAACAGCTTCTCTGTGGATGATGAGTGCTTAGTGAAATTACTGAAAGGATGTTGCCTCAAGAACTTACAGCGGCCCTTGCAAGCTGAACTATGTTACAATCATGTTTTGGAAAGGTAAGACCAAACAATAAAAGCAACCTGAGTGCAAATTGTGGTTTCTGGGGAATTGCTGTGAGAAAGTGATGCAAAATGCTTTTATCTCTTACTGCTGAACTCTTACTTGGTGTTACAAGAAAGAGAATCCAGTAGTGTTTTTTTTGTTGTTGTTGTTCCTTATGAACAAAATTATGGTCTAGGTGTAACATGGCTTTATGCATTTCTAGTTGGTATTTAAAGATGACTCACAAAAACTGTATTTGTAGCTGAACTAACAGATGTCTAGCCAAACTCTGGCAGCAGCATACTGAACCTCTACTACTCATTATTTTTTTTTTATTTTAAAATATATTTCTTTAGTTTTTGTTTTCTTTCTTTCTTTTTTTTTTTTTTTTTTTTAAAAGAGATGGGGGACTTTTCTTGTTGCCCAGACTGGAGTGTGGTAGTACAATCATGGCTCACTGCAGCCTGGAACTCCTTGGCTCAAGAGATACTCATACCTCAGCCTCTTGAGTAGCTGGGACTACAGGTGTGCGCTACCATGCCTGGCTTCTGATACTAATTGAATTCATGCATTTGTTTGTCCATTCATTTATTCCACGGATCTTTGGCCACCCACTGTATGCCAGAGACTATGCTGGATTCTAGGGATTCAGAGCTGAGTAAACAGACTTGCCATCACCATGATAATAATTTGGCAGGAAAGAGAGGCATGTAACTGTCTCTCTTTTGGCAAAGGGCAGTTCTTTTTGCTGAGTGGTGGCAGGAATAGGATTGGTAGGCTCTGTAGGTTAGGGTGTTTTCTCTGAAGGGTACTGCCACTCCTCAGCCCTATTTGATTATTGCTCTACATGGTGTGGCCCCAGTAGCGATAATCCCTACCATTTTTCATTGAAAAGCCTAGAATCTGGATTTTATGTAAAACCTGATTTTAAAATATTGGCTCAAATTTTTTGAAAATAGTGTGCAAGCCAAAATGATCACAGCTGTGGACTGCTGGTGGAAATCCTGTGCTATATGTCATGTGCCCTTCCATCCGTGGCCACCTGATCCCCTTCTTCCTGACAGTACTGATGGGAATGTAGGAGGAGTGGTGCCCCTGTAAGAGAAAATATGTACTTCCCAAATGTCCTGTCATTAGTAATATTCTGTAATTAGTTAATGAACTATCCATGGAGTTCTATCTTATTAGTGTCTCTATAAGGATTAAAAGGATGATCAAAAGGATGACCCATTGTGCTGTTTTTTGTGTGTGAATCTCATAGTGAATTGTTTGCTCATGGGCTTTATAATTTTGGATTGTGAACTCACCTTCAGTGGAGTTTTATCTTGCGATTCCTATGAGGCTATGTTGAGGAAGAGTTGCTCTACAGTGATTCTGCATTTTATTTCTGCCACAGGCCACTTTCATGTTAATTTCATTGCTTACTTCTTGGATTGTTTAGACAATGTAAATTTGAATTGCACATTCAATGTTGGCAGGCCTATTGGTTATTAATTTCCTAAGGAATTCTTTCTTCTTCCCATCGAAAATGCTGGCCAAGGAGACAGCTGTCGTTGTCTTCCTCCTTTGCCAGTGAGTGGGTTTGTTCTAATCTGCCTTTCTCTTAAGGAGTAGTCCTGTAAGGATCCCAGCTTTAAATAGAGGTCTCATTTTCAGCTTCCTGCTTTCTGTGGGCCCAAGACCTCTTCTCCTGAATGAACATTAGAATACAAAGCCCTTGACTCAGATGGAGGCAGACCACAGGGCTCATTCAGCATCATCCCACATATGTAGAGTTTTGCTTTTTCAATTCTAGCTGTTTTTGGTGCTTGAGGGTTTTTTCTTACATTCTGGTGAGCCAAGCTATGCATTTGGAATGGTGTTATATATATAGATAGATAGATAGATACATATATACCTATCTCTTAGATAGATATATATATAGATATATATGTATATATTACATAGATATATATGTATCTATCTATCTATATATTTTTGGTGCTTCTAGATATTTTGTAACCAGAGAGTTCTCATAATGGTGCTGAAAACAGAAGTGCTGACCATTTCTTTATTGGCCTTTTAAAATATTATAAGACTTCAAAATACAAAGGGAGTTGAACCTTAGTTTAAAAATAATACAACTTTGTTATTTCTAAATGGAGTCATTTTCTGAACACATTCATATTCAGAAAGATGATAGATGATCTTGCCATTTCTAGGGTTAATCTTTAAAGGTCTGTGTGCATTGATTTACCTAAGGGGTAGCAGTCAACCATCAGTGCTGGGTTTATATTAAGGAATAAAAGATTAATATATGAAAGGCACATTATTTATTGCCATAGTTTAATGAGTTCCATAACTATACAATGGCCACTTTTCTATGATAGACTTAGTGCTGCACATATTTTCTGAGGAATGGGAATAATATATATTTAGAAAAATATGTATTTATTGTTCTGTTAAGATTTACTTGCTTTTCCTTTGCCCTTTCAGTGAAAAGCTACTGAAGTATGACCACTACCTAGTGCCGTTCACTCTGTTTGAATTGGCGTTTTTATATAAAAGCCAAGGGGAAATTGACAAGGCCATAAAGTTCCTAGAAACTGCAAGGTAAGTGTTGAAGCAGCTTTTCCTTGATTGTTATGGAGTCAGAAATGTCAATACTGCTATAACAACAGCAGTAATATTACATACTTAAAAATTAATAAATTAATGTCAAATTAGTAATCATGCTACTTTTGCTAACTTCTGATTGATCTGTGCTCATGGCTTTTGCAGTAATTGTGCTGTTTCCAACCCTCTTACTGCCTCATTCTGTGACTATTTACAGACATGATTATGGGCATCTATCTGAAAGATTTCTAACTTATTCTATTCTATATCAGGGATTGGCTAGCTTTTTGTGGAAAAGGCTAGATAGTAAGTATTTTTAGCTTTATAGCATAAGGTCTCCATTGCAACTACTCCATTATATCAAAAGAAGTCATAGAAGGTAATATGTAAATAAATGGGTGTGTTTTATTTGGCCCTTGGAGCCTGGGTTGCCAAACTTCGAGGTATTCAACCATATCTATTATTTTCTTGAAGAGCCATTGATCTTGTGAAGGTTGCAGATCTTACCCAGACTCCTTTTTTTTTTCTGTTTATTTTGGCAGTTTCAAAATATTTTTGTCATTCTGATAGACAATAGCTTTTAGACCCATGATCGTGGATCACTTAGGTAAGGCAAAAACCCTGTGGCCTGTTTGCCTTCAACACTTCCTGCAGTAGAGAAAGAATGCCAGAGTAGCTCTAGGTCATAAATCACTATTTATGAGTGATTCAGAGTAGCTCTAGGTCATAAATAGTGATTTGTTCATTTATTCAAATTCAGCAATTATTCACTGAGCACTTACTATGTGTCAGAAACTAGCAAAGGCTTTAGAGAGACAATTATAAGCAGGCAATGTTTCTGCTCTCTTAGCCAGAGGGAGATATTAAATAGGCGAGAAGAATATCATGGTATGTGTTTTGCTGAGATTTATAATATGATACATGGTGCCTGGGTGTTACTTCATGTTAGATTGAAATATTTCCTTGAGGAAATGATATTGTAGCTGAGATTTGTGTAAGTAAAGCCAGTCTTGAGATCAATCATCAGAAGTCGACCAACTAACTAGGTAGGGAACATTCCTGGCAGAAGTCATAGTGAACATCTACATTGAGGAGATTGAGCCACTGGGTCAGTGATGATGCTTTTTGCTGTGCTGGGGAATACTTAGAAGAGCATGTTTGGAGAGAGAAAGAAATGTACTTATTTTGAGACTATGATTCTTTGAGATCGCTATTAGGTACTCATATTAGGTAGATGGCAAGTTGGCATTCATACTTGGCACGGAGTTCAGTGGTAGGGTCAGGGCTGAATGTAGAGATTTCAGTCAACAGCACAGAGATAGTGATATTTAAAGTAATGGCACATGATGAAGTCATTTTGCAAATGTGCTATAGCTAGAGCAAGAGGTCTAGCACAGTGTCTGGTATATGGCATCTTCTTAGGCATTAAATGATAAGAGTAAGAAGATGAAGAATATTAGGAAGACATCTAGGAAAGCCAACCAAATAGTGTTTCAAAAAGAAGAGCGTGGTTAGTTATGAGGGCAGCAGCTAAGAGGTCACACAAGGTAAGACCAGAGAGGTGCCAACTGAATTGGGCAGCATGAAGATCACTGGTGAACCTTGACAAGTGAGGTGACAAATGAAATAGAGATAACTACTTCAGGCAACACTTTTAGGATGTTTGCTGTGAATAGAACATCGTAATGAGGCAAAAGCTTTAGGGCCATGGTAGAGCCAAGAAATCTTCCTTAAAATATTTATATATAGGTGATATGATAGCAAGTTGCTTTTAAAGTTAATTAGTTGGGAGTATGACCAATATTTTATGTGTTACATATAAATATCTTATCCAGCTATTGGAAAATTATGGATTATAAATACTGCTGTTCCAAATATTCATTATTTGAATACACAATGTGCAATAAGGCAACTTTATAATGACAAAAATAAAAGACCTGTAAGTCACTGCTAAAAAGCAATGAAAAGCCTCCACTAACTCAAGACAATACTGATGATTCAAACATAAAGATACTTCCCAGTAATTCCAAGACTATAGTCTGCACTTTCCCTTTATGTATTAGGAGCTTTGCAAAGTTCCCCAGATTGGTGTCCAAACATTTAGGAAAATAATTCCATCCTTTGGTAAACTCTAGCAAGATGTTGATTTTAGTTTACAAATAATAATTTTACTAAGCCTTATCATCATTACCAGTGAGTAGCCCTCACACCTGTTCAAAATGAAGGGCTGTAGAAGTAAGTGTCACTGTAAAGAAAGCGATGCTAGCTCACCCATGGACGAAGGAAGTATGTAAAAGTATTCCATTTTTCTGATTCTTAACAATTCTGGTAAAGGGAGGCCAACATAAATGCTCTCAAGCAGGTTTTAAATAATCTTTGGATTTCTGTGGCCCCTTTTAAAGACATTGGCCTAATTATTATGTAATTATTGGCCAAACCATTGATATTTGCATGTGAGAATTGGAGTAAGTAATTTTGATGCCATTAGGTAATTCTGCTGTCTTCACTGCAGTTGTTTCATTTGGGTTTCTTGAGTGATTGATCTATGTGATCATGCTCACCATGTTTACATGCACCTACCTTAGAATTTTTCAATTTAAAAAAGGAAGTCTAATTATTTAGGACTAGTTCACAAAATTGGTACAGCCCTCTTCACAGCCTTCTTGCTGTGCTTATGAATGGTTTGGTAATTAAGCAGAACCTTGCTACTCAAAGTATGACCTTTAGATGACCACCAGGAAGCTTCTAGAAATGCAGATTATTGCAGTTCCCCCAAAGATCCCCCCAACAGAACCAGAATCTGCTTTTTACTAAGATCTACTCTTATGCATTTTAATGTTTGAAAGCAAATAAGCAGATCAGAGAGAGGAATGGGAGGGTGGTGGTACCCTGGTATATAAAGACATTTTGACTGTACGGTTTTATTGTTATTGTTTTCAGGAACAACTACAAAGATTACTCCCTGGAGTCCAGACTACACTTCAGAATTCAGGCAGCTCTTCACCTCTGGAGAAAACCTTCCTCAGATTGATCAGAACTTGAAGGATAGAATTTTCCCTCAATTAGCATCAGCATCTGCTATAGATTGAACCTTATATTAAAGTTGAAAAGTGATCTTGTGAATAAGAGACAAAAAAACAATGTTATTGTTAATATTTTCTATCATCTGAGAGGTTTACTGTTGGTCTACGCAATTTTTTTTTCCTATGGAATGGCATTCTATATTATCTAGAAAATTCTTATATTTTGCCTCCCCCAAAATAATTTCATATTAGATTCGAATTGGGGGTAAAGAAGTCTTTTAAAAGACTTACAAATGCAATAGTCTATTTAGATTATTTATTTTTTTAATGTGGAAATTAGTATTGTTTAGCAACTAGCTTACAAGTTGAAACAATTTTAGATTTGTTGGGTAAACTTCAGAGATATTTTGTTGCCTAGTACTTAAATTTCAGAAGGTAGATAAGTATCACTTACATTTAAAATAGTTTAACAATGACCTTCAAAAGACTTCTGAAAAAGACAATCTGAGAACATGAACACAGATGGGCTATAATGTACTTCATAGGTTGAAAAGACCTGTGTCTATAAAGGATAATGCAGTATTCAGTTACTGGTTTTTTACTCTTCATTTGAATAAAGGTGGTGACATTTTGAAGAGACTAGGTTTAAATGTACTTAAGTCTATTATAGTAACAAAATTCAAAAACTCTGTGTATTTAAAGGGAAGAAAGTGTCATATTTTAGGAATTTTTCTTAACCTTGGCAATGAGAGCCTAAAATACATACATGGGTTATTTTTCTTATAGGAAGTAAAGTTCCTGCTGCTTTAAATGATATGTAAAATATCAGTAATTTTTACACTTAAGATGTTGGTAAGACCTAATTTTCTAATCTCTCTAGCACTGTGATGACTCCTTGTAGATATCTGGACCTCACTTAGTCCTTGGGAAACAGATTTGGGGCATGGAGCAGAAGAGAGCTTGACACCCCATATGGTCCTTGTTCTGCTCCCCTATTAGCAGTTAGTGAGGTGACCTTTAGTGAGTCCACTGTGCCCTGTGTGTCACCTTATTTTCTTCTGTGAAATCTAGATTAAAGAACACATGACCTTCAAGATCTCTTTCAGTTTTATAACTGTGAGTCTATGTATTAGGTATTTATTTTCAACAAACAACTTTAAAATGTTGAATGCAAACCATTCCCACTTGGAGTGTTTTATTTTTCAATCATCGCCATTGCCCCCCATCCCCCACATGTATGTGTTGTGGCTGAGGACCAGGTTGCATCCAGAGTCAGGAAAGGCAATTTATGAGTCGATGAATCTGGGCCTTGTCTTATTTCTGTTTCCATTTTGAAAAATAACTTGTCACGGAAGCCTCTGCAGTTTAACAGAAGGAGCCACCTATTGGGAGTCAGGAGTTCATCTCTGTGGGTTAATAGTTCTATGACACAGAGTAAGTAGCTCAGCTTTTTGGGGGCTCAGTTGCCCCAGTGTGGATAGCGGTGTAGTATTTGGTACTTACGAGGGTTCAATTAGATAAAGCATATGATAGCTTTTTTGTACACTGTAAAAGGCTATACAAAGTATGAGTTATTGTAATAATTATGGTTTTTACACATAGATTACAGTATCAACACATAAGTAGGAGCTGATACTGTGGTCTGTGTTGTAAAATGAAAGAAGCATAGAAATTCAGATACCTTTCAGTGTATTCATATGTTTGATGTTGACAGTAGCCCAGGTTATATGAACTTGCTCCCGTCATTCCTGCCACGTGGACCTGTATCAAGCAGTGTGTGGCTTATTTTCCTTAAAATACCGATTATTGACCAACACTGAGGATATATATCCAATGAAAGATGATTAATAGAACTCAAGTCGGAGTACCACCCATTCAGATACTATGGCAGTAGATATCAATGTGTTATTAATAGTATAACTTTAGGTATAGACAAAATAGAAAATAAAATTAACTGTCATTATAATTAGTAGTGGAAAACATTAAAAATTATTTGTGTATAGCTTTGGAAAAAAAGTTTATAAAGTTCTTAGAAGAGCTTTGGTAACATTATTTTTGAAAGCATACACCCACGTTGTGACAGTGGATACACTGAGCATTCTCACTTTCTTACTGTGAGAAGCTGCAAGCCGGTAAAAAAATTCTCTTTTGGGTATAAAATGAAACAATTTTAAGCTTAGAGTGGCCATTTTTATTTTAACTCTGCATAACTAAACAAACATAAAAGAAATTCATCTCCTCCATATAAAAATCTTGTGTTATTTATATTTTATTTTATTTTTATTTCCTATTCTTTGTATAGTTACCTGATACCATGGAAGTATATCCAGTGGATCTTTTAGTACTACTATAAGATCAAAATGTGCTACAAATATTTATGTTTTCTGCTATGTTCAAAATATTGTAGTGGCACCAACTTCTTATGGCATCAGCTAATATTGCATTTTGGAGTTATTAGGGTGCTCTGTGAAGAATGAATACTGAAGTGACAGTTTGATCTAGTTTTTTGAGGGACATTTATGATGGGGTTGGGTTGCCAATGTGTCTTGACAGTGCAATTCATGTAGTTCCTGGCATAATTGCGTTTTTTTTTTCCTAATGGAGAGTCAGGGTTCTGAATGGTGCTATATAAATTTAAGTAAGTGTATAAATTTAAGTGCTTTGTATATTAAGTACTATATATATTTAAGTATATAAATTTAAGTGCTCTGTAGGGATGGTGACAAGGAAGGCATGATTTTCCCTTGACAATGAATGAAAGGTGAACTGCATCAGCTCTTATCTGAACATATATTTTAATATTTTCTATGCTCCTTGATACAAGAAGTTTCCAAGTTATATAGGAAAATTAAGTCCACTGATCCTGCCTTCATCCTCAGAGAGCAGAGATGAGATAAGTGGATAAAAGCTGTAGGAAGCTGAATTCCAGATTAATCAGCACCAAGGAAGATTTTTCATTATTGGAAAATCCAACAGTCTACAATCGATAACCAGTTCTTCTGCAAAGGGGTGAGTTTAGCAGGGCTAATGTGACTGCCATTTCTGCCTGTCCTAGCAGCTTAGATTAATTGAACTTGGAGGTCACTCCATGATTCTTTTATTAGGGCTTCAAATCAGTGGGGAATGTGTAAAGAAAAAAATTCTCCCCCTGCCCATTTCAAATAAAAGTGAATGTTTTCTCTTTCAAAGCTACTATTAGTGGTAGTTGTGAAAGACACTAACAATCCCTGCTGTTAATACTTATGATTCCACTCCTTTTTAAAGTGAGTCTGTTGATCTTCATAAATAGAGAGGTTTTCCCCCAGCTTGGACATTAAAAATAATTTTTTAAAAAAGTCTTTGTGGCCAATTGGAAAATCTTTTGGAATTATCTAATTCTTCATTCATTTCCCCCCCTGTATTTCTGGGGTTTTTTTTTCCTCCTGTTTATAATCTCTGTATTTAGAAATCTTAAATTCAAATACATTTAGTTAACATGAGTTAATGAAGACTCCAGTGAAGTTTTAATACCCTAAGATTTTGTGATTCCTTGGGCCTTGGGAATGGATCTTAGAAAATTACCTCATCCTCATGAGCCTGGAAGCAGAGCCTGGAAGCAGTGTTGTTTCCCCTCAGTCCTGCTCTGTCCAGTCCCGGTAGCCCCTCACCACACATGGCTGCAGAACACTGGAATGGCTTACAGCACATGTGGGAATGGGGCTGAATGCTAAGGGAGCATTCACTCATATGCACTGCACTTCTCCTTAAAGGCCTCCCAACAGCCTGCTTTCCGGAGCTCTGGCTTTTACTTGCTGTCTGCTATGATAACCTGATTTGTGCTTCACATACATATCTGTGAAGTTTGCTTTTTCTGTTTAGGTGCCCTTAAACTTTCATTTCATCATGTTTATTCTGCAGACACATCAATGTCATTGGCATATTTGAACATTATTCTGCCCTCCCTCCACTCAACTCCTTGTGGACTAGATGAAGAGATTTGATTTTTGAGATTATGATTTTAATTTGATTTTACAGACATTCTTTGCTTTTTTACAAAGTACAGTTGTTAAGAGTCATAGAAGAGTGATTCTCATCATTGAGAAGATAAATTTCATGATTAATATTTTCTAAGATGAAATTATTCTGAGAAATCTAGTGAAACCTTTTCAATTGCTTTGTTATTAATGTTTCAACACTGACTCTCTCAACTAGGCCAATATTACTATTTAAAGGTTTTTTAGAAGCTGGGCATGGTGACTGATGCCCTAATCCCAACACTTTGGGAAGCCAAAGTGGGAGGATCACTTGGGGCCAGGGATGGGAGGCCAGCCTGGACAATATTCTTTATAAAAACAAGAAAATTAGCTGTGCGTGATGGAGTGTACTTGTAGTCCTAGCTACTGGGGAGACTTAGGTGGGATAATCACTTGAACCCAGGAGTTTGAGGCTACAGTGAGCTAAGATCATGCTATATATAAAACCTATATATAAAATAAAGATTTATAGACATATGTTACCACTTAGAGAATAATTTTGCGGATGGTTTATTTAAAATATATATTTAAAGACGGGCATGGTGGCTCACGCCCGTAATCCCAGCACTTTGGAAGGCCCAATGAGTAGATCACTTGAGGTCAAGAGTTCGAGACCAGCCTGACCAACCTGGAGAAACCTCATCTCTACTAAAAATACAAAATTAGCTGGGCGTGGCGGCAGTTGCCTGTAATCCTAGCTATTCGGGAGGCTGATGCAGGAGAATTGCTTGAACCCAGGAGGCGGAGGTTGCGGTGAGCCGAGATCATGCCATTGCACTCCAGCCTGGGCAATAAGAGTGAAACTTCATCTCAAAAACAAACACACAAACAAATACATATTTATGCCTTTTGCTGCCTATTATTATTTTTGAATGTATGATACCTAAGTGATAAGCATATATATATGATTAAGACATTTTTGTCTCTTTAGATATTTCTTCATAAGATACATGTATCTATAGATAGCTATATAGAAAACAACTTACAAATAATGAATAGACAATGTTTTTATACAGTTCTTTCCAAAGAAACGCAGGTTTTTTTTTCAAATTCTCCCTCCCCCAGTTCAGTTATTTACATATTTTTGTCTTTAAGTGTTAGATTGCTTGTTTCTACTGCCTATTGTTGATAGTTTTGTCTTTTATACATTTGCTATTAGATTTAGTTACTTTGAAATGTTGAACATGAAATGTAATGAAAAGGACACATCAGAATTTATCATTAGGAAAGATATTTTTTATGTTGAGCAGTTGCTATCTGATCTTGACAGACTCTCCTTTTAGAAATCCGTTCTAGTCATTTTGTAACTTCATAGCTGCTGAAAGAAATGATGCAAGGACTGTTTAGTGGATTGAGGTGGCTGAGCAGGTTCTTGGCCTGAATTATCCAGAGGAAATAGTTGGATCTAGCTTCAGAGGGAGTCTACACCTCATTCCCTTCTGGTTACAGTGTACCCAGGACATGTGTTTAGCACAGTAATACTGTAACAGGACGTTGCATGGAAAAATCAAAGCAGCTGCCTCACTGTATTTAACTAAAAAGAATGCCTACAAATTGGATATTTAATAGGGAAAATCAAGGTACTTTAGTAACAAACTTCATTACATAAAGCTTGTTGAATATTAACATACAGTACACCTTGCATATTAATCTCATAGTTTTTAGAAAGACCAATTTAAACGCTGAATGTAAGGGATGCTGGCATATCCCAGTGACAACTTCAGTTTTATTGCTGCTTAATATTTTCTAGCAAATTAGTTTTAATTATTGGTAGTCTGTTGGGCACCATTTGGGGAAGAAACAAATTTGTCTCAGTGTAGCAGACTGATAGTCAAAAAATGTGGATAAAGAATGAGTATAATAAAGAATATTATTATTTCATTTTTAAAGGAATTATATTATTTTAAAGTGCTGCATGGTTGATATTATTTGGCTGTGTCCCCATCCAGAGCTCATCTTGAATTGTACTACCCATAATCCCCAAATGTTGTGGGAGGGACCCAGTAGAGGGTAATTGAATCATGGGGGCAGTTTACCCCATGCTGTTCTCATCATAGCGAGTGAGTTCTCAGGAGATCTGATGGTTTTATAAGGGGCTTTTCCCCCTTTGCTCAGTACTTCTCTTTCCTGCCGCCCTGTGAAGAAAGTGCCTTTCTTTCCCTTCCTGTTCCACCATTGTAAGTTTCCTGAGGCCTTCCAGTCATGCAGAATCGTGACTCGGTTATACCTCCTTTTTAAATAAATTATCCAGCCTCAGATATTTCTTCATGGCAGCGTGAGAATGGAGTAATACAGTGGTCTTACTAACTTGAAGGTATGACACTCTGCTTTGGAAATAATGTAGACATTTTTAAGTCATTCCTATTTTTAATGTAGACAAATATCCAGGTAACAATTTCAGGAATAACAAATGAGTTCAGCTTTTATTCACTTTTTTTTCCCCAAAGTGATTCTTCAACGTAGATAGTTACTTTCTATAGAGTGATTTGTTTTTACTTTAAGAAAATAATTTACATAAACAGACAGATTATGGTAAATATTTTAAATCTTAGGCTGTTGGTTAAATTTAATGGCTTAAGCACTGTTGAGTTGCATTTAATATTTGCAGAAGGAGAACATATGTGTTTCACTGATATGTATGGTCCAGAAAAATTACTTAATTCTCAAGAATATGTTGCATTCTCATATTGTGTTAAGGAAAAATCTATAAGTAGTCTGTTTTCTTTTCTTTTGCTGACTGTTGACATCCAAACACCTGCATGAAAACTGACTCATTTATGTATTGGTATTTAAAAATATTGAATTGCAAATGTTCTTAGAACACTTGCATTTTTTGATTCAAGTTGCTAAATCAAATGTAAAGGCAAATATGTATATTTAATAAGTGAGAAGTATTTTTTTATTACTGAAATTTATTCTCAAAGCAAATATATTTTGTAGGTGTTTCATTTGGGAGATTTTGCTTTGCCTTAAAACATACAAAATAAACCTGTCTTCTGGTCTGGCCACCTAAAAACCTCTGTTAACTTGACATGTAGAAGGATTTCAGAATTCTTTGATAATGTGTGGTTTTCACTTTTGTTTGGATTAAACAAAAATAAAATGAGAGGCCATAGCACTTTGTAAACTAATGTGAAGTTTCCTGTTGAATCATCAAAGCTACCTGTATGTAGTTTATAATTCAATGTTCTGTTAGTAAAAATTGTCAGCATTTTATCTTTCTCTCTTCTCATTACATTTTAGTCTTCTGTCTTTCCCGCTCAGCGGTCACAGTTCTGCAGAGCAAAACATTTTTAGAAACTGAAGATGTGTGAGTTCTATATAAAATGAATGTGTTAGTAACATCCATCTGCTGATCAAGTAGGCACTGGATCTGGTACTAAGTGAAATTGATTTTAGCTATCAAAGCATTTTATCAATGTAAGTCAAGAAAAAAGAAGAAAACTGTGAACTTCTGATATTTTTAACATAAAAACTGTTCCCAATGAGTATTCTCTTGCTGATTTTGTGTTAATGTTATCATCTACGATTTGTAAGCTAATGCTAATATAAAATCTAAAGTTTCAACATGACAACAGTTCCTGTAGCCTATTTTTACCATTAAGACGTTTTTGAAAACAGATGTCATCTTAGAAATTGTATTTTTAAATGCAAATATATCATCCCAACTTGAAAGTCAACACATTTTATTTTTCATTCCTTAGTGTTACAGAATAAGCTGTGTTTAGATACAGGTTTAATTTGCCAGATTTTCTCAGAATTCTATATTTTCATATTGCTACAACTGGTTTACTTAACATGCAATTGTTATTTAAATAAATTACACTTGATGGAATTGTAGCCTTATTCTAGTTGGTCTACATGTGGAAGCAGCACACGACATCTGTTTTGCTGGTCTTTAATTGTCAATGTGATATAAACTTGAATTTTTGTTTCTCTGTAAGACTTTTTAAAAAAATCATAATATACAGGTATGAAGGCCCTTCTCTCTACCAAGTTCTTGGCGAAGCCCTGGACATGAAGAGATAAATGTGATGGTATGGTTGTCTCAAGGAAGGATTGCCTTTTCTATCATTGTTTTATAATTTATTTAATAGCTCAGAGAGTTAGATTAGCTGCTGACATGTTCGGTTTAAGGAGGAATCTTTAGCATTCAGGGTTTAGCGCAGTGGAAGAAGTAATAGGCTCTGGGAATCAGGAGTTCTGTATTTGAGGCTAGTTTTGGCTAGATGGTGCTCTGTGCTCCCCCTCCCTAGCCATTAACTTCTCTGAACTTTGCCTAACCCAGCTGTAAAATGGGGACAATTCCACTACTTTATTCAGCTCTAAGGAGGATCAGAGGAGGGGTCAGACCACAAAGGCTAATCCAACATTAAATTCTTCCCCTCCTCCCCTGTGTGAGTTGGGGCAAACAGATGTCCGTCACAAACTAGTTGTTTCTGTCAGTGGGTGGCTTTTCACGATATGATTCAGTAATCGAGGTTCTTTCAATCTTGCGGCTCTGCTTTCTTCACACATCTGCTAAGGTCACTGTGGTCTTTTGCATCAAGCTATCGAAGGGGACAAAGCATGGAGGGGTATGTGAGGAAGATGGTACATATCTGTTAAGTTCCATTAGCTAGAACTCAGTCACTGCTTTACCTCATGACAGAAGAGTCAGAGAAATGGTCTAGCCATGGGCTCAGGAGAAAGAGGCGATGGGTATGGTGAACAGTTGGCTTGTCTCTGCCACCTCCCCACTTGGGCTGGGTCCACTGTGGTTCTCCCAGTGTGTTCCATGCCTTCCTGTTTGTCTTTTCTTTGTTATTTGGCATGAGGAGCTGGACAGATTTACGAAGGCATCAATTACAACTCAGTATGAGCAACTTGAGCTAGTTTAAAAACAAAAACTTGAGCAGCCATGTAGTAAATGGATAAAGGGTGTCTGTGGAATTCAGGGGCAAGAATGTGGGAGATGCTCAGGAAGTATTTCAATTTAGAATAGAAAAGCTTTAGAGACTTGGAGAGTATTTCTTCTGTCTCTCCTGTGCTTCCTGAAGAGACTTGATGGGAGGAATATGTCCACACAGCAAAGGCTTATTTTCCTCTCATGATCCATCTCTATTTCAGGCCAGTGAGGGGTGAACTCCATATTAGCCTAACACAGGGTCCTGGATTGCCAGAGACTCCATTATCTGGAATGGGAAGAGGAAAGAAGCATGGTGTATATAAAATGGTCTTGTTGTAGGACTTTCTCCTTAGTTCTGTTAAAAGCCGGGTTCTTGTTACACAACCATGAAAGATTAGGCTTGCAGACACTTTGAAGGGTGAGAAGGGCAGGGTTCATTGGGTGAAAAGGAAAAAAATGGGACACAAGGACTCTTCACTTTGCTGAGAGTCCCGCTAGTAGGCTTCCCACTTCAGATTGAGTCCCACGTAGCACCCCAGAACAGGAGAGGCCAGGCTCCTCCCCACTACAAATGCTGTGAACAGAGGCTCCACCCCAGTGCGCACTCCTCCCGGTGTTCAGGCCATTTGGAGGTTCTCCAGTGATCCCTTTTTACTGGCTGTCTCAGTCTTAAAGCTTCTACCTGGAAGCGACACACATTTCATGTCCAAAGCAAATCACACAGCTTTACCCAACTTCAACTGAGCAGGAAAGTACAACCCTAATGAGTCTGGAAGAAGCACCAGAAGTAGATGGTGAATAGCACAAATGACTCTCTCTGGTTGAACAGAAGTGGGATGAACACAATGAACTCTCCTACGTAGAAGGTGAGAAGTGAAGCATGGGATACCACAGTGAGCACTGGTCTGCTGTAATGATTCTGAAATCTCATGTTTTGAGCTTCCATATCTTGAGAATAGAAAATGTTCTTTGATTGGGCCTTGAGCCCATTTCCTGGAGTAGTGCTCCTGTTCATTGGTCTCTGTGACGCCTGGATTCACCTTCTGAGAGGTTTTATTTTCTGTAATTTTTCTTGGCCGTATCTGCAGAGACTATCAAAGAAATTGCCCTCTCCAGGAACAGAGCAACTTTCTCAACCATTCCTGCCTCACATTGGAGCCAAAGGAACATTTTAAGTCTCAAGTCACAGTCTTTTTCAGTGCAGGTGGTTCTTCAGTACAAGTCTCTAAAAAAATTTAGTCTATTTGATACAGCATCGTATGCCAAATAACCACACCACAGTATGTCTAAGACATTACTCATTCCTGTTGCCTTAATTGATGAAACAATATTAACTTGAGCCAATACCATCTCTGGAACTGATTTCTGTATTAATAAGAATGGGCTAGGATATGCCACAGTAACAAATAGCTCCACGCGTCTCAGTGGCTTAAAATAACAGTTTCTATCTTGCTCACTCTACATGTGCGTTTTTGGTCAGTAGAGAACCCTGTTCTGCACTGTGGAGGCCGTTGGACCCTCACCATCTGCGGTGATACTCATTGCCATGGCAAAGAGAAAGAAGTTTGGCAAATTGCATAGTGGCTTAAAAAAATAATAATGCTTTTATTGAGGTGTAATTTAAATACCATTAAATTTACTCCTTTTAAAATACAGGTCGACATTTATTGAATGTATACTTTTGTGCAGCCACCACCACCGTCCAGTTTTAGAACACATCTGTCACCTCAGAAAATTCCCTCTTGTCCTTTTGCTGTCAATCCCTAAACTGAACCTCCAAGGCCCAGGCAAACACTGACCTATTTATAGCTATAATTTTGCCTTTAATACAAAATTTACTTTGTGTTAAAATGCAAAATAATGAATGGTATCTCATTGTGGTTGATTTGTATTTTTCTTTTTCTTTCTTTCTTTTTTTTTTTTTTTTTGAGATGGAGTCTCGCTGTCACCCAGAGTGCAGTGTGGTGGTGTGATCTTGGCTCACTGCAACCTCTGCCTCCCAGGTTCAAGTGATTCTCCTGCCTCAGTCTCCCGAGTAGGTGGTATTACAGGCATGCACCACTATGCCCAGCTAATTTTTGTATTTTTAGTAGAGACAGCATTTCACCATGTTGGCCATGCTGGTATCAAACTCCTGACCTCAGATGATGCCACTGCTTCGGCCTTCCAAAGTACTAGGATTACAGGTGTGAGCCATCACACCTGGCCTGATTTGTATTTTTCTAATGACTAATGGTGTTGAGCATTTTTTCATATACTTATTGACCATTTATATATGTTCTTTGGAGAGAAAAAGCTATTCAAATCTGTTGTGAAACAGCCCAATCCCGTTTGTGGGTGCCCTTAGTCCCAGCGGTGACAAGGGATTGAGAAAGAGAAATGAAGACAGAGACACAAGAATAGAAGTTACAGCATGGGTCCAGGGGACCAACACAAGTGTGGAAAATCCATTGGCCTCGAGCTCTGGGCTCCAAACACTTTTATTATGTGCACAATCTCATTGATCTTACAGGCATGGAAGGGGAGGGTAAAGGAGTAGGTAAGATAGCCGGGCGGAGAGCACTTGAGATCCTTCTAAAACATGCTCAGCTAGTGCTCTGAGCATCCAACAGCACTTGAGATCCTTCTTAGACATGCTAAACTAGTACTCTGAGTTTACCATGGATTGTTATCAGGGTGTGGCTGCATCAGAAGTATAGTGGTTGAGGAGCCACCTGGTCTGACCACTCCCAATGCATCAAGGGGTTTTTATCTCCCAAGCATTGAGGACATAGAGCAATTAAAATAACTCCATATTCCATGAACCTACTCAGAGCCCTGGGCGTTCTGTGATCTCTTCCCCATAGGGCTTTTCTCCTCCTTGCCAGCTCCCATCTGCAAAGACCCTCCCAGATCCTATGAGCAGAGGTCGCCTCCCTTCTCAGAGATCTTTGCATAAGCCCTCTTTACGAGGCCCTCTTGCAGACTCCATGTTGAGAAGGCATTTGTGGGACCACAGCAGTATTCTCTGCTCTGCAACCACCCCGAGGTGTTCCCCAGTGTTACTACGCTCTCAGATGGTCTTTACCTTAGGCCTCCTGTTGCCACTTGATTTCTAATTAACTGCACCAATAATATAGTTTAGTTCAGTGTATAAACTTCAGTGTACTGTGAGCCAATCAAGCTTGTAATTATTTAGCTAGAATTAACATAGGTCTCCCCCTGGCCATCATAAGTCTTGTGCTCATTTTAAAATTTGGTTTTCTTACTAGATCTTTATCAGATATGTGATTTGCAGATATTTTGTTCTGTGATTTGTCTTTTCATTTTTTTGATAGTGTTCTTTGACACAAAAGTTTTGAATTTTTGTGAAGTCCAGTTTATGTGTTTTTTTTGTTTTTTGTTTTGGTTTTTTTGGTTGCTTATGATTTTAGTATCATATGTAAAAATCCATTGCCTAATCCAAGATCATACAGATTTATACCTATGTATTCTTCTAAGAGTTTTATAGTTTAACTCTTAAATTTGGGTCTTTGATCCAGTTTGAGGTAATTTGAGTATATGATGTGAGGTAGAGGCTCAACTTCATTCTTTTGCATGTGTATAACCTGTTGTCCCATCACCATTTGTTGAAAAGCACATTGACTTTTAAAGCTTCCACACAGAATTTTCACATGGATCATTTCCATTCATATTTCACTGGTCTAAGCAAGTCTTGTGGTTATGCCCAGATTCAACGGGACAGGTAAGTACAATTCTACCATATCTATGCATGGTTTTGAGTTCACATATTAAAATTCTGTGACTCTCTTTCTCAATACAGGTTCCAAGCCCTCATAAGGGGAGTTTTTATTGGCCTAGCTTGGGAGAGGTGTGGTGACTCTCCCTTCAAATAATTGTGACTAAGGGAACAGGGTCATTTGGAACAAACGTGGCTGCCGGCAGTTTACCCTATGGACTGGTGGGTGGGATAGTTAAGGGGAAGTGGTCATTATAACCCAGAGAAGTTACCCCCAAAATGTCATCTGTGATTTGGAATCTAACTCTGATTTAAGTTACTTGAAAAGTTATCCACAATTATGTTTTCTGATTACACTTTTGTTTAGCAGGTATTTATTGAGTTGCTGCTATTTCCTGTCAGACAGTTCCAGGCACTTGGAAAATACTAGTGAATAAACAGATTGTGTCCTTCATGGAGCTTATATTCTGATGGGATGGGTCAGACATTATACAATAAATGGGATAAGTAAATTATATAATGCAGGGGCTGGCAATTTAAGGCCGTCAGGCAGACTGCCTACTTTATAAGTAGTATTCTAGAGCACAGCCATGTCCGTTCATTTACATATTATCTATAGCTGCTTTCTCAATGGAGTAGCAGAGTTGGAGGGTTGCAACAGAGACCTAAGGCACACAAACTTAAAATATTTACTATCTGGCTTATTAAGAAAACATTCACTGACCCCTGAATAATCTGTAAAGGTGAAAGGTGCATTTGAAAAGAGAAAAAGTATCCAAATAAGGGGACCTGGGGATGCTGAGGTAGGGAAGGATGTCACTCGTAGTTTTAAAAAGGATGGTTACAGTTGGCTTCATCAAGAATGTGAAGTTAAAGCAAAGACTTAACAGAGCGGAGGGAGCTAAGTTAATATCTGGGAAAAGAGCATTTCAGGCAGAAAAGAAAAGCCTATACAAAGGCTTTAGGAAAAGATGTGTCAAATGTGTTCCGAGGACAATGAGGGGATCATGTGGCTCACCTGAGGGACTCATGGGACAGTAGCAGGAGATGAGTCACATAGGTGGTAAGTACTGACTAGAGTCAGATTTTACCCTCCTTGCTAGCTAACAAGGTTAGCCTGCACAGTTTTATGGATTCTGGCAGAAGACATGAGACTCCTGGGTCAGAGACAAAAATGTTTTATTACTCATGGCACAACAAGCAGCATGAACATTGGCATATTTGTATCAGTAGCCTTTGCCAGCCAAGTCCCACAAGGGTGATGCAGAGGGGCTCAGGGGGCTGCTGCACCCTCAATGGGTTTGTGTCACAGCAAAGAAACCCCAAGCTTAGGGAACCTGAATCTTTTATAACAGACTGCAAGCAGACGTTCTTGCCCTTTGCTCAGAAGAGAGACATTCTCTTTGCTGCACACTGAACAGTAAGCAAACCTGCCTTCTTCTCTGGAGGGAGATACTATATCTTCCAAAGCTGCTTACTCCAAACAGTTTTGAAAAGCTAATCTGAAACAAAGCCACTCTGCCTTTTCCTTTGAGGAAATGCAGAAAAGCAAGAGACCTATACTGTTGTCCCCTAATGGCAGGTTTATAAGTTACCTTCAGAAGGTAATGGGGCCATTTTTAAAACTTTGACTTTTACTCTGACTGAAATAAGGAAACATTGCAGTTTTTAGCAAAGGAGGGGCATGGGCTAACGTTTTGAAAAGACTGCATATTGAGGGTAGGAGGAGGTGGATGAGGTAGAAGCAGGAGATGAGGCCATCACAGTGACCCAGACCAGAGTATGTGATTTCTGGGGTTTGGGCCTGAATGACCAGAAAGGTGGTGTTGCATCAGCTGAGATGGGCAAAGTGGCAGAATGAGCATGTTTTGGAGGAATGCTCAGAAGTCATTTTGGACATAATGAGTTTAAGATCCTTATTAAGGATCTTACAAGACATCTTGATGTTGAGAGGGCAGTTAGATAAATGACACTGGAATTTGGGAGAGAGGCTTGGGTTGAGATAAAACGTGAGTCTTTGGTATACAGATGGCATCAAAAGCCATGTGACTGAAGACTTAAGAGAAAACCTCAGGAAATGCTTCTGATATTTCATCAGTAATTATAATTTTGGGTGAAATACATGTTCTGTTCCCCCTCAAAGCTGAATTGAGCCTGCTAAGATTCAGATTGGATAAAATAGATGAAAAATACGAAGCACAAACTTAAAAATGAGGTCTTCTGATAAAACAATCAGGGCCTTTGTCTGGCATTTTAAAGACTTCCATATAGCTAAAAAAGGCAAAGTGTCATCTGAGCTTTAGAGGAAGGGAAGAGGAAGTCAATCATAAAATCTCAAATTTTAATTAAGAAAATTTGACAATGTTAAACAAGAAGCAGCTGCGAGGCGGGAGATTTGTGTGCATTTTTAGCCCTGCTTTGAAAGCCTCAGATTGATTGTCTTTGGAGCAAAATGGAGCAAATTGTCACAAATCTTGTTTTCTGAGAAACCAGTTATGTCAACATTACAGCATGCCACAGCCAGCATGCCAAAAATAACACGAAAAGGAACGGCTGCAAATCTATTTAGGATTAAGCCAGTAATTATTGCGTTTGTGATCATTTCCAAGAATTGTTCCTACCCAAATATTAAATGGAAAATAAGAGCTCATTCCAGCCTTGAAAGTTTTCCATCTCATTTTTTTCTTCTCTTAGTAAAGATTTATGTTAATAAACTATTAATAGTTTTAAACAGAGCACTTCTATGCTGAAATTAAAAGCAAAGTCATTTTAATAATATGTTGGAACCTTTATGTTTTTCTTTATTAAACGAGAAAAACATTTCTCTTTTTGCTCTTTATTTCTGTGTCTGAAGTTATGTATAACACGAAAACATCTTAAAACCCAGATTGAAGGCATGTGTTCATTTAAAGTCTTAAGACACCAACTATTTCCTGATTTCCTCTACATTATTAAATAAACAAATCTCAATTTGTCCAAAATTCTATTTGGCAAACGCTGGGTGACCATGGAGATTAGAGTGGTGATAATGAACCAGTATAGCGATGGAGCTAAACTCTCTCTAATTTGTCTATTAAATGGCTTCTCCAAAAAGAGATGGAATCCTTTATTTCAGGAAAATAGATTTTTTTAAAATGATTACAGCATAATTAAGAAATACCCTTTAATATTTATCTTTTTTCCTCCTGTTGCCATATTCCCCCTACAAGTTCGGTATATCAGCAGATCATGTAAATATTTATGGTGCTCATTAATCAATTAGGAAATGTATATTCTGACATTTTAGTGCTGTGAGGATTCTTTTTTCTCTCTCTAATTTTTGTCTGAGATTTATGCATGGCTTTTCCAGTAGGATGAAGAACACATTCGTCTACCCTTTCTCACCCAGGTGATCTTCCTAAGGCCAAGTCACGCAAAATTTGACCGTAAAAAGTGATTTACTGACTAGCTGTCAGAAAGTTGGATGCTTCTTTTAAAAATAGCACCATGGTGTTCCTTGTCAACAAAATTATGGCTCTCAGAAAAGATGCCATAGGCCTTACAGTTAGGACCGTCTGGGTAGGCTCAGCTCACCTGTAGAACAAAGATTTCTGTTGTGATGCTCTTTTAGCCATCCAGCTTCATTTGTTTTAAGGGCCAGACCTTGGTCTTCAGCCATTTGGCAAACTGCATATGGAGTACTGGATACAACGTGGTTTAGTGCAGTGGTTCCCGAATTTTCACATCTTAAATTCTACAAATCTTTTTTCAGGGAATGGGGAGGACGGGGTGGAGAGGCAGCACCAAAGCTATTTTTACCTATTATTGCTATTTAAGCAGAAAGTGAGACGATGTGGGGGTGTAGGGAGAGACGGTATTTCAGAATGGAATACAGCCCTGTACCTTTATGATGCCTTCCTCCTCATCTTCCTAGATGAGCTCTGTGTCCCTAGACTTAGTTTACACAAACACATAAAAAATAGTAGGTGTCCGCGATTTTGATTATCAAAATAATCCTTGGCTGGATGATCACTGTTGGGAATGGGGTGACTGAGGGAGCACAAAATCTCAATAACTGATGCTAAAACCCTGTGTCTCCCATTTGGTCATGGAGCAACAAGTCAATGCCAGGTCAACAGAATCTTCTATACTTGGAATCCATTTCTGTGGCTCTTACACAAACCACTGGGAAGCCCACACACTCAGCATTTGTTCCTTTTTTCCTTCCAGATTAACTTTCTTTTTCCACATCCCCCACAGCGATTCTTCCATTAACATTTGATGCTCAATTTGCATTTTCCCCAACATTGGTCCCTGAAAGTCTTCCAAAATCTTAGGAAGCATAATAGGTTTAATTTCATCTTGTTCCTTTCTCACCTGTTTTTTCATAAAGTTGGTTACTTTATTTATTTGAGCCATCTTCTGCCCTCCGAAGGAAGACTCTTTAAAGCTTAGTCCAAAGGAAAAGACTCCTATTCCAAGGCCAGCAAATTTCTTCCTCCACGTGGTCTCTAGCAGCCAGCTGGCCACCAACTGGCCTCCTGTTATAGCCTTTTGTTGACCCTCTTATGGATGCTGCTAACAGTCTCTAGCTTTCCAGCCACTTTTAGCTCTTCTGACAGTAGCCCCTTTTTTTTGGGAAGGACCTGGAGATGATGCTAAGGCTGCTTAGTTCCCTATCTTTGTTGGATGTGCTGCAATAAAATAACACAGGTACTTCACATTTGAGCTGGTGATTACGCTCAGGTTGGGCTTCCAAGCTGTCACCTGGGACAGTCATTGAGGTTGTGCTTCTTTTTTCTTTGAGACAGAGTCTTGCTCTATTGCCCAGGCTGGAGTGCAGTGGCATGATCTTGGCTCACTGCAACCTCCACCTCCCAGGTTCAAGCAATCCTCCTGCCTCGGCCCCCCAGTAACTGGGATTACAGGCACGTACCATCATGCCCAGCTAATTTTGTATTTTTTTTAGTAGAGATGAGGTTTTACCATGTTGGCCAGGCCAGTCTCAAACTCCTGACCTCAGTGATCCACCCACCTTGGCCTCCCAAAGTGCTGGGATTATAGGCGTGAGCTGCCGTGCCCAGACGAGGTTGTGCTTCTTTATCCTGGGTTGTAGCTTGGACATTTGTTTAGCCTCAAAACAGGACTTAAAATGACCAAAGGAGATTCTGTTAGACTTTGCCTTGGCACAGTTAGGAAGGTGAAGGTAAGTCGTGCTTTCAGTCTTCACTGGCCGAGAGTGATCGATAGAAGGAAAGCTGGGAACTTCCTAGGCGTTTCATCCCATCCTGAAATCCCTGGGTTTAGACCTCAATTCGTGTTTAATGTGGACGATTGATGATTGTGATGGTTGTCATTTTTGTTGTGTTATTCCAAGCAAATGTACACTTTTTTCTTCTCTATGGTATATTTTATTTGTTATATCAAATTGTTCAAATATTGTTGAGCATGAATAACCAGGCACCTACTGAAATAGGAAGAGTTTTAAATGGTAGGCAATTATACAAAATTAAAAGCATGAAAATGGCAATTAACAGAAGAAAACACAGATACCAAAAATGAAATATTAAGAAAAGAGTAGAAAGTCTGCTAATAGGACATTCCCTTCTTTAGTTTGGGAAAAGGCCCTCATGCAACCTTTTCTGTACATTTCCAGTGGGCATAGGTGTTTAAGTTCTAAAACTTCTTTTCTGAGTAGGCCTAATTCAGAGAACCCAGCTTATTAGATATAAGTTCAATAAAACAAGCTTTACAGCCATTTACCTCCACCCCTTGACTGAATGAGGAAAGGGAAAAAGGAAGGAATTAAAGTCCCAGCACTCATGCATCAAGGCCAAGAACTGCATCGCGGAGATCTGTCTGGAGAGGGTGGCTGTCATGCTGCAAACCTCAGAGGATGCACTGTCAGCCCCATCTGCTCAGGAGGGACAACAATTCTGCTGGCGGGACTTTGGGCAGGTCATATAACAGCAGACCAGAGCCTGTCATTTCTAGATGCCCCAGGGGAGGGCCAGAGAAGGGCTCTTTCTGAGTGGGACTGACCGGAGGTAGTCAGACTGGGCTTTACTGGAGCAGACCAATACAAAAAAACGTATCAAAAAATCCAGTTTCACTAATAATTCAATGAAACTCCACTCATCGCACTTTAACCAATCAAATATCTTTGATATGTTTTTTGTATACTAAAGCCTACGTAGACTTGAACCAATTCAGACGATAGTCTGTTGTCCAAAGGGTGAAAACCACAGCACCAAGTAGCATTTGCTTGACGTTCCAAGGCACCACAAGAGATTGCTTTCCCCCTGAGATCACTACCAATGCAGTAGTGAATATGTGCCTGTGTTCTTGTATGCACACACAGCACACAAAGGATGACTCTCTTTGCCTTGTGCAGAAATATTCTGATTGTTTCAAGATTGAATGAGCTTTCTCACTTTCCCACCTTATCTTCCACCTGTGTGAGGTTCATCCGTGGAAGGGGGCTGCCCCACTGAAAGTCTCCGGTTGGGTTTTGGAGCTGCAGGAGCTGTAGCCTCAGGCAGTTGCCTCAATCCACTTTGCCAAGCTTCCTGCTTACTCCAGACAACTTGGCATGCTGCAGTGGGGGCAAAACACTGATGTCCTCTTTTCCTTTTTCAAATGTCAGTGGAAAGTTGATTGGAAAGGGCAGTTTGGCTGCCTTTTGGTACCTGGCAGGATTACCTTTATATCAATCATTTGCTGATGCAGGGACTTTAAGAACTTTTGTGGTCTCTTGCAAACAGGCTTGGCAAAACATGGACCTTCAGTATGTGTTGAATAAACCCATGGATTGCTGGTGTCAGGTCCTTTTCTGGACTTGCCTTTGCAGGGGGACCTCAGGTTGTGTTGCCTTCTGGGAGGGCCACGTAGAATAGGCAGAAAAGAGAAACCTAAAAGGTTCTTACAGGTTTGACCCAGGACTAAGCCTTAGTATAGAGGGGAATGTTGCAAGTGGAGGCAGTTTTCTCGCCAGGACAGTGGCTGGGCGGAATGGTTTCACGGAGCGAGGTGAATAGGCTGAGTGGAAGGTGATGGAGATTGCTGAGGACAGGAACTCATGATGCATCTGTTACAGCAGAGTGTTGCTGCTGCTATTTGAATATTAGGGTTCAACAGAAATTAGGTACTTTAAGAAAAGAATTTAACACAGGAAATTAGGTGTATACAAAATCATTAGAAGTGTTGGTCGAGTAGGTTTCAGGCGTGGCCTCCAGAACTGTTCCTGGGCAGGGGTACCTGAAATAGTCCACCAGGGTATTCAGGCAACCTGAACATCTGGCACAATAGCAGGGGTGGAAGGGGAGGCAATTCCTGCCGGGAAGATAGCAGCTTCCAGCTGGATGACTAAGAGGCCATGACAATCCCCTTAAGATTTCTTGGTGGTTCAGTGACTCCTGGCACATTCCTTGGTATCGGAAGTCCCATCCCACAACACTTTCTGGTAGCAGCTTTGAGGGAGAAGGGTGGGCGGCTGGTGGGAGGAGGCTGTTTACCTGCCTGCTTCTCTCCAGAAGTGTTCATGGCTACAGTCATCACGTTGGATTTTTTTGTAGGCGTGTGAAGGTAGATGTGGAATTGAGGATGGCCTTTCCTTGGGACCTCCAGTTTCCTTTGGTGGTCCTGGTGACTTTAGGACCAGCCTCTAGCACAATAATTGTGTGGCTTGTGGGGGTAGCAATCCTGATAATACACTCAGAGGTTTTTATGGACTGACTTCTCCTAGCTCTCTGAAGTTGCTGTCTGTCTGTTAGGTCTTGGTGCTGGCCACAGGTCAGGAAGCCATATGATCACACTGAGAAGGCACCTTCCTAGCTGGACCAGAGGTCGTTGCCCTCATGCAAGACCATGGCAGTACCTGCTTTAAAATCTCCTGTGGCTTTCCATTTGCATAGGACAAAAGTCTAAGCACCTTATGTGGCCTCTAAGGCTCTATTTGATCTGGGCCTGCCTAAGTCTAACTTCAACAACTTCTACTCTTCCTTTACCGCTTTGTCCCAGCCACAGTCGCCTTCTCCCTGTTCCTGATGACCGGGCTTACCTCATAGCCTTCACACTCATCCTTTGCTGTGTCTGGAGTTCACTTCCCTCAAGTCTTTGCTTGGTTAACTTCTCATCTGGTGAGTCCAGCCCTCACCCCCTCAGAGGTTAGAGTTTCTAGTTATTCCTTAACAAAAAATGGGTGAGTCCTGTGTGAGGAAAGTCACAAAATTTAGTGGGAGGTGTGGTAGAAGATTTGAATAAAAGACGAGAGACAGTATCTGTGGATAGAAAGATAAAATATTGCAAATATATCCATTTTTCCCAAATCAATTTCCCATTTCCAATCAAAATACCATAAGTAGATTCTGAAGTTTGAGAGTGAAGATTAAGCAGCAGTAAGAGAATTTAAGAAAGGAAAGTTAGATGTGTCTTGCCTTATGAGTGAATAAAACATACATTTACTAAAACTGAAAAGGGCTTGTATTTGCAAAAGAAGTGACAGGGCAGCAGAACAGATCAGAAAGCCAGGAATTTAATGTACGATAAACAAGGACTCATAAATCACTGGAAAAGGGTTTATTAAACAAAAAGTATTGGAGTTCCACTCCTAGTAGATACACAAGAGAGTTAAAGATGTACATCCACACAGAAACTTGTGCATGAATGTTTAAATGTCCATCAACTGATAGATGGATAATGAATATAGTATATTGATATATTGAGATATATAATGGGATATTATATTGGAATATATTGGAATATTAGCCAAAAAAAAAAGTCAAAAAGTACTGATTCATGCTGCTACATGGATGAATTTTGAAAACATTATGCTAAGAGACAGAAGCCAGACATGAAAAACCCCATAAATGATTCCATTAATAGGAAATTCCCAGAATAGATGGAAGTAGCTTAGTGGTTGCCAGGATATGAGGGAAGAGTGGAACAGGAAGTGACTCCTAATAGGCATAAGGTTTCTTTTGGGGATGATGAAAATATTTTGGAATTTGATAGTGGTGATAGTTGCACAACTTTGTGTGGATCTACTAAAACGTATTGTGCATGTCAGCATTTTATGGGCCAGGCAGTGGCTCATGCCTGTAATCTCAGCACTTTGGGAGACCAAGGCAGGTGGATCACTTGAGGTCAGGAGTTCAAGACCAGCCTGGCCAACATGGTGAAACCCTGTCTCTACTAAAAATACAAAAAATTTGCCAAGTGTGGTGGTGGGCACCTATAATCCCAGCTACTCAGGAGGCCAAGACAGGAGAATTGTTTGAACTGGGAAGCGGAGGTTGCAGTGAGCCAAGACTGTGCCATTGCACTCCAGCCTGGGGGACTTTGTCTCAAAAAAAAAATAGGGTATATTTTATGTTGCGCACATTGTAGTTCAGTAAAAATGTATTGGGCACAGTGTGGTGGCTCACGCCTTTAATCCCAGCACTTTGGGAGGCCAAGGCAGACAGATCAAGAGGTCAGGATACAGAGACCATCCTGGCCAACGTGGTGAAACCCTGTCTCTACTAAAAATACAAAAATTAGCTGGGTGTGGTGGCATGCGCCTGTAATCCCAGCTATTCAGGAGGCTGAGGCAGGAGAATTGCTTGAACCTGGGAGGCAGAGATTGCAGTGAGCCAAGATTGCACCACTGCATTCCAGCCTGGCAACAGAGTGAGATTCTGTCTCAAAAAAAAAAATGTATTGGAAAAATTGATTATGCAGATAATTTTATCAAGTTAGTGCCATAAATCTTTACATTAAATGTACATGAATATTGAACTGCTCTGAGGATTGTGAAGTTTCTTTCTTTTTTTTTTTTTGAAACAGGATCTCACTCTTTTGCCCAGGCTGGAGTATAATGGCAAGATGTCGGCTCACTGCAACCTCTGCCTTAAGTGATTCTCTCATCTCAGCCTCTTGAAAAGCTTGGACTACAGGTGTGTGCCACCATGCCTGGCTAACTTATTTTGTTGTTGTTGTTTTGCTGCTGTTGTTGTTTTGTTGTAGAGATGGGGTTTCACCATGTTGCTCAGACTGGTCTCCAACTCCTGGGTGCCAGTGATCCACCCACGTAGCCCTCCCAAAATGTTGAGATTACAGGTGTGGGCCACTACGCCTGGCAGGACTGTGAAGTTTCTGTGCATAAAGTAATAGGTAAAACCTCAAAGGAAAATATTAGCAGATTTCACTACAAAAAAAAGAGAAAATTTTGTATGCTAAAACATCATAAAATTAAAAAGTAACAATCTAGGGTAATATTTTTCATAAATATGGCAAGAATAATGTTCATAGTTTTACTGTTTTAAAATCTCAGTTGTATAAGAAAAATTCTAAAACTCTAGCAGAAAAAGTGTACATAGGCAATTCATGAAGGAAGAAATATACATTATCACTAACTTTTTTTATTTTTAGTTTTTTGAGATGGAACCTCGCTGTGTTGCCCAGGCTGGAGTGCAGTGGCACCATCTCAGCTCACTGCAACCTCTGCCTCCTGGGTTCAAGTGATTCTTGTGCCTCAGACTCATGAGTAGCTGGGATTACAGGCTCTCACCACCATGCCTAGATAATTTTTGTATTTTTATTAGAGGTGGGGTTTCACCATGTTGGCCAGCCTGGTCTCAAACTCCTGACCTCAAGTGATTTGCCAGCCTTGGCCTCCCAAAGTGCTGGGATTACAGGTTTGAGCCACTACACCCAGCCTCTCATCACTAGCATTTGAAAAGGAAAAGATAACATTTAAACTATGAGGTACTCTTCTGTCAGACTGTTAGTGCTTCTATTTATAGACAAGCTGATTTTTTTTTCATCTCCAGCATTGGAGGCAAAATGTGAGTCAAAATTTACAACAACATTGTGAAACAGGAGATATTACTGGTAGATGTGTATGGCTATTTATTTTTAAAAAATAAAAAATATATATATTTTAAAAATAGTGCATGTTTTTGCCTTTTAGATTTAATTATTAAAATTTAGCTTGATAGAAACTTGTTTTATTTTTTACAACCCTAATGTATTATTAGTTTTTTACAAAATTTAACGTATGTTAACAAGGGTTTGTTGCAAATTAATTTCTCCTTATACTTTTTTTCTAATAAAACCAGCAAGAAACACCTATATAAAATGCTAAAATTGACAATGCTCTTGATATTGTTAGGGTTTTTATTTTTTCCTTCTCATTTGTGTTGATAGTAGGGTATCAACTAGATATATTTTTATCAGAAACAATCAAGAGGCAATCTAACAAAAGTCTCCATTTCCTACCACCTTCAGGTTCTATAGAAGGTGATGGAGCAGTGTTGGAATTGGTACTGGATTACATGCTAAGAAAGATGAACCTCTCTGCTGTTTCTCCCACCTTCTTTCTGTTAGATTTGCTTTACTCATGCCCACTGTGGCCCAGACAAACCCACCTCAGATCCAGGAAAATATAAAGAGAGTTTTTCCACTGACTTAAAAGCGACTCCGGAAAATCCAATTCCTTTTGTTACGTGGAGGATGTTAAATTGCGCATAAATAAACTTTTTTTTAAAATTATACTTTAAGTATACATGTGCAGAATGTGCAAGTTTATTACGTAGGCCTATACGTCCTATAGTGGTTTGTGTGATGTTTCCCTCCGTGTGTCCATGTGTTCTCATTGTTCAACTCCCACTTAGGAGTGAGAACATGTGGTGTTCGGTTTTCCGTTTTTGTGTTAGTTTGCTGAGAATGATGGTTTCCAGCTTCATCCATGTCCCTGCAAAGGACATGAACTCATCCATTTTTATGGCTGTATAGTATTCCATGGTGTTTATGTGCCACATTTTCTTTACCCAGTCTATCATTGATGGGCATTTGGGTTGGTTCCAAGTCTTTGCTATTGTGAATAGTGCCACAATAAACATATGTATGCATGTGCTTTTATAATAGAATGATTTATATTCATTTGGGTATACACTCAGTAATGAGATTGCTGGGTCAAATGGTATTTCTAGTTCTAGATCCTTGAGGAATTGCCACACTGTCTTCCACAGTGGTTGAACTAACTTATAGCAACACTGTAAAAGCTTTCTTATTTCTCCACATCCTCTCCAGCATCTGTTATTTCCTGACTTTTTAATGATCGCCATTCTAACTGGCATGATTCTGGTATCTCATTGTGGTTTTGATTTGCATTTCTCTAATGGCCACTGATGAGCATTTTTTCATATGTTTGTTGGCTGCATAAATGTCTCCTTTTGAGAAGTATCTGTTCATATCCTTCACCCACTTTTTGATGAGGTTGTTTTTTTCTGGTAAATTTGTTTAAGTTCTTTGTAGATTCTGGATATTAGCCCTTTGTTGGATGGATAGATTGCAAAAATTTTCTCCCATTCTGTAGGTTGCCTGTTCACTCTGATGATAGTTTCTTTTGCCGTGCAGAAGCTCTTTAGTTTAATTAGATTCCATTTGTCAATTTTGGCTTTTGTTGCAGTTGCTTTTGTGTTTTAGTCATGAAGTCTTTGCCCGTGACTATGTCCTGAATGGTATTGCCTAGTTTTTCTTCTAGGGTTTTTATGGTTTTAGGTCTTACATTTAAATCTTTAATCTATCTTGAGTTAATTTTTGTATAAGATGTAAGGAAGGGATCCAGTTTCAGCTTTCTGCATATGGCTAGCCAGTTTTCCCAACACCATAAATAAACTTTTGTTATTTGATTTTAACATTGTTTTATCGTGAATGGCCTGGGTGTTTCATTCTAACAACAACTATTCTCTGTTAAAACAGAAGTCCAGAATCCAGCCTGCCCTGCCTAATTCTCAGAAAGTTGCTCCTGGAAGATGTTGGGAACTAGGTGTGTGTGAACAGCAACACTAAATTTGGAAAAAGCAAGAGGGAGCCTTTTGTCTCCTGCTTGTCCATGCTGTTTAGTTAAGACTCAATCAGGACAATAAGGCTGTTCTGTCAGAAAACCGTGCTAATGAGTAGCAATTTCTCAACATCTTTGGGCTGCTTCTGAAAACTAATTACTGGGAACTGGAGAGTGTAAGAGGATACACACCCTGTGGATATGTAGTTAATATGTGCTTGTCTCCCTGGCGCTGAGGGGACAGCCTACTTCATTACCCCAAAGAGGATCTGCTGGCTTTTCCCCTTCCCATCTTTCAAGTTTTTCTTTTTTAACGGCTTTGTTAATTGAGGTTAAGTGGTTTGGTTGTCATAGAAACCAGTATTCCTCGCAGGCTGATTGTGTCAAAGGCATCATTAATCTGTTTTCTCAACTGCCTCTTCCCCATCAGTCTAATTGCAGTCCCCCTCTCTGCCTTTTTAATGACATCATTTTGGACACTTTTAGGACATCATACGTGAGATTCAGCACAATTTATTTTCTATTCAAATTCCACATTACTATGTGAATCACCATATTCCCACTCCAAAGGAGTAAGATCTCCAAAGGTGGGAGAGAAAGTCACAGTTTGGTAGGCCTCAGGTGCAACTTAGTATTCCAAATAAAGGAGGCTTTTAAGGCCTTGCCTCTCCTCACCTCCTGAGTTTTCTTTTTAGAAAGAAAACAGATTTAAAATCGCTGTTTATGATGTTGTTCTGAGAACTGTGATCTTTGAACAGGTAAAGAACCTGCCATGTTGGGCCTTTTGAAAGAAGGAGGAGGAAGCTACCCTCCTACCGAGGCGGCCTTGAACCTGGTGAGAGAATGTGAAGGTCAGTAAGTTGTCTGTTCCTCTCAGAAAACACTCCCGGTGCAAAATACTGTGTTCCTTGTGTCCTTTTGCCTTGGTGTCCATTTTCACACAAAACTGCCCAACAAGGAAAATACGGTCTGGCAGTGGCAATTTGTCCGCTGTGGTTCTAATCCATGAGAAGAGTCTCAAGTGATTTGTTCTACTTTGTTCAGTGGGCAAGATTTTCTTGTAGACCTCGAGCCTTATGTAAGGTTGCTAAAATCTCTGTCCATTATTATGACGGGCATATGACCATTTGAGACATCTTGGCACGGGCACAGGCTGGGGGGCAGTGAGGGTGTAGCACCTGAGGCCAGCTTAGCACATGCTCCATCCACTCTGACTTTTCATCTGGTGATGGAAGAATTTTGAGAATTTCTGCCGTTACTGGTCTTACCACCTTCGTCCTAGGAAAGCCAAATCTCATCTTGCCCCTGTTTTGCTCCTGTTTTTATAAGGTGGCAGTAAAAAAGCTTGGAAGTAATGTTTACTTGAATGTAGTTACGTATTATTTGTACATAAATTGTGTATTAGAATGAATTTTTCTGTAGTTTGTAAGTTGGCCCAATTATATTCCTTACATTTTGTTTTGTGATATTTACTTGACTTGAAGGTTCATATCATTTTCACATCTCCATTCCTTGGATAAGACTCCTTGATTCTTCCTCTGTTACCTGATATTTTTCATCTGTGTATTACAGTATGCATATCATTTAGTTACAGTTAATTTGTAGTATAGTATGCATATCATTTAGTTACAGTTAATTTGAAAGTAAATGTGATTAACTTAAAAAACATGAGTTATTTAAATTAATCACATTTCTATCCTGTCCAGCAGAGTGCCTAACACATATTATTTAGTTAAAGTATTTGTTGGATAAATAAGTGTTGACTCAGGACTAAAACAATTTTGATTTATAGCCAAACCAGTTTAAGACAGGAAAAAACACCCATTGGTGCTGACCGTCAACAATGGTGAGAGAATTGGTTAGGTTTAATGTGTCAACTCTTTAAGAAGCATTTCTCCTTTAGAGCAAAGGAATGAAGCAATGCATAAGGAAACTACACAAAGCAAGTTGATGGCTAAGATTATGCTTCTGCAATTTTAAGTTAAACAAATTTAGTGACACCAAATTTGATCTGGGGTGTGAGAGAGGGCCTAGAATGATTCCTACTCTTCTGGCACAGGTTCTTGGAAGAAAGTTGGTGGTATAGGGGGTGAGTGGGTTGGCAGGATGAGTGGGGATGATGGGTAAGCTGAGTTGAACATGTCAAGTTTGACTCTAAGTTAGCACCTGTGCGGAACCGAAGAGTAAAAGACAAAGGAGTCCATGTTTTTTTCAGGTGGAAGAGCCTTTGATGCAAAAATGTGGAAGCCATATGTCTAATACAGTTTCAGGCAAGAAGCCCTCTCTATCAGGGCTGTTGAGCATTGACAAGAAATAAGGAAAACAGGAAATGAGTATTTAAGAATTAGTGCAGTGTGAGAAGCAAAATTCAGATTTGTGAAAAAATGATATTTTAATTAGGTGTAGTCAAGTCTCTTTCTGTGTCTAGGAAATCACTCAAGTGTCCTCTGGGACATTTTTTTTTTAATTAAAGTACAATTATGCCCAAGGAAGGGCAGCAACCAAGGTATCCCCAGGATCAAGCCCCACTGTCTCACGGTCTGCCTCCCTCTCCATTGATTTCCCTGTCTTTCCTTCACACTCTGTGGCCTGTCTGCACATTTATTCCATTCTTCTCTTGTCTGGTCAACCTTGTGTCTTCGTGGATTCTGCTTCTTCAAAACTTTATCTTGTACAGGGTCCATTTTTGTTACCCCACTACCTCATAGGATACTTCTACCTTCAATTCTCTAGATAAATGATAATATTTTGATTCTCCCAATTTCAGAATTCTTAAAAGAGAATGTTTATTGTTCATTTCATTTGTAAAATCACGGTGCAGGAGGTACAGGGTGGGGTTACTGGCTCATTACCCATTTATTGGGTATGGATGAGGGATACTACAGAGCAGACATGAAAAACTAATTCAAAACCCCACTTGGAAACCCTTTGTAATAAAAATAACTGAATATTTCTCTAGCTGCTTCTCTTTTAGAAACAAGGATTCATATCATAATAGTTCTTTCATCATAATTTTTTCTTTTTATCTTTTGCAAAAATAATTACATAGGCTGGGTGTGGTGGTTCACACCTACAATCCCAGCACTTTGGGAGGCCAAGGCAGGTGGATCACTTGAGCCCAGGAGTTTGAGACAAGCCTGAGCAACATAGTGGAGCCCTGTCTCTACCAAAAAATACAAAAATTAGCTAGGCGTGGTGGTGCACAGCTGTAGTCCCAGATACTCGAGGGGCTGAGGCACGAGAATTGCTTGAACCCGGGAAGTCAAAGCTGCAGTGAGCCATGATGGTGCCACTGCACTCCAGCCTGGGCGACAGTAGCAAGACCCTGTCTCAAAAAAAAATGTACATATATAAATTTTAAAATACGGAACACTTCACCAATTTGCATGTCATCCTTGCACGCGCTAATCACTGTAGTTTTCAAAATTTTAGTATGCGTGCTGCGGAAACAAGCACCATAATTTTTAACATAGTGAGCAACATAAGCGTTCAAGTGGAGATTGTTAAATGATACCATTTCTGAGGTCCTTTTCCAGAACTCATGTAATTACGTTTTCACAAATACTGCTTAAAAGCCAGGCTTGCTTTCCTGCTTTAAGGAGGTGCAGTAGTACTTAGAAGCCACCAGATGTCACTATTGCAGATAGCATTCCAAATATCCCAGCTTGCCTCTGATACTGTCAGTGCAAATATTTGAGTAAGACTTGACAGGCTCCAAGAAGTCATCTAAACTGTCCCTCTGGATAGGAAGCCACAATGAACAGGTGACTTGGATGGTTTACCTTTAAGAAGGAACTTCAGATAAAGAAAGCAAAGTTTAAAAAACACGCGTCTCTGTGGGCTACTTAAAAGACAGTCACCAAAACAACCTTGCCTCTAACGTCTCTTAATCTCTGAACATCTGTGAATCTGCGATTCTAAGCCAAATGGAGATGGTCTCTGCCCACCACTCAACATTTGTGTGCTGTTGTTTTTGTTAAGATCGAAGCATTTTAGTAGACAGTATATTATGCATTCAAAATAGCAGAAAGCCTAATGGTGAGAAACATTAAAAATACATTAGAGTGATGGGAAAGATTTGCAGTGTGCTTGGATAACTTCCCTTGGCTAAGGACTAGGGATCTAGAAAAAGGCTGCTCTTCAGGTCACTGGCCCTCTGCTCCTGCAGGAATACTACCTCCTTGGCGTTTGGAATTTGACTCATCTCTGAGGTTTTTGTGTTAATGTGGAAGGTGGGGTGTTAATTGTGGTTTTGCATTCCTTCTGACCATGTATTTCTTCTTGTGTTGCCTTTTTATTTTTTTCTCTGCCTTCCTATTCTCTTGTATCCCCCTGCCTTCTTTTTTCTTTGCCTTAATTATCCTTTCACCTTTACCCATAGTTCTAAGTAGCTTTGAAGGCATTTCTTAGCTCCATCAGTAGCAATTGGTGCTCTAGAAGTTATGATTCTGGAACCTGGTTTCTTGCCTCTTTTCCTAATATTCTAGACCATAAACAGAAGAAGAATCTCACCTACTAAAAATTGATGACAGGGAGGAAAAGCAGAACCAAAAGAAAACCACTGAAGACATGGGTAGGCAGGAGGGTTCAGTAAAAGGTTACTCCTGAAGACATATCATGAAGAAGCAGTTCCATGCTAAAGTGGACTTGAGAAATGCCACAGTCCATGTGCTCTTTGAGGGAGGTTTACAAGGTACGTAGTGCAGTTGGGGTTCTAATATGTGTTCCTGCAAAGAAACTGGTTTATCCTTTCTTAGCCCAGCATTTACCACTCTGATTTGACCAACAATCCTCTTTAATGCCGTTGCGGATTATGCACATGACCTAGTGGTCTGCAGAACTGATGCCCGTAGAATATACTTTGGGGACTGTTCCTGCTCCAGGAGAGTTTTGTGAATCCACTCTCACCAAGGAAGTAAATTTTAGTGACTCTTCTAGAACAGGCACAGGCTTTGGTTTTTGTATTCTGAAATGTCATACTTAAAGTAAACAGAATACTATATAGGGGACATAACTTTTGGGGGGTATAATTTACATTACTAAAAATCAATGCTGAATTACTGAAAAAAATGGAAAGGCTCTCTTCTCTTCGGAAGATTTCTCACTGCTTGACATAATTATAACTTTGGATTATTTAATATTTGTGGAGTTCCCACTGTGTGCCCAGTACTCTCCCAAGATGCAAAGACAAATAAGACATAGTTCTTGTTGAAAAGGAAATCTAAGCCCGGCACGGTGGCTCACACCTGTAATCCCAGCACTTTGGGAGGCTGAGGAGAGCAGATCACAAGGTCAGGAGTTCAAGACCAGCCTGACCAACATGGTGAAACCCGGTCTCTACTTAAAAATACAAAAAATTAGCTGGGCATGGTGGTGCACATCTGTAATCCCAGCTACTTGGGAGGCTGAGGCAGGAGAATTGCTTGAACCCGGGAGGCAGAGGTTGCGGTGAGCCAAAAGCACACCATTGCACTCCAGCCTGGGCGACAGAGCGAGACTCCGTCTCAAAAAGAAAAGAAAAGAAAAGAAAAGAAAAGAAAAGGAAATCTAGATGCAAACCCTGCAGTCTTATGCTACTTAATTATTATTATTTTTTTTTGAGATGAAGTGTTGCTCTGTCACCCAGGCTGTAGTGCAATGCTGCCGTCTTGGCTCACTGCAACCTCTGCCTCCTAGGTTCAAGCGATTCTCCTGCCTCAGCCTTCTGAGTAGCTGGTATTACAGCCAGGCGCCACCATGCCAGGTTAATTTTTGTATTTTTAGTAGAAACGGGGTTTCATGATGTTGGTCAGGCTGGTCTCAAACTCCTGACCTCCTGACCCACCTGCCTTGGCCTCCCGAAGTGCTGGGATTACAGGCATGAGCCACCGTGCCCGGCCTAAGCTACTTAATTCTTATACTCTGTTAGATCCAATATTTAGTAAGTGAGTGTGTTACTTGTGATATGCCTAGCACTGTTTCTAGAATCAGGTAGTCCTTAAGTAATAGCAGGCACTATTAGCTATTTGGTTAAATGCTTTGAGTTGAAGAGGACATTGTTGATAATTTAGAACCTTCAAACTTTTTTCCGTGTCTCCCAAGAAAACTAAAAACAAGGCTTAAGTAGATGTTTTTCAATCTTGTGGTCAAGGTTCACTGTAGAATGTGGCAGCTTTGGTACCCTAGAGCTATGGGAAGCACCCCATCACACCCTCCTCTTTCCTAAACTTGGGCAACTCATCTGCTTTTAAGGGGAGATCATTATGTTCATTACCACGATCTTTGGCGTCAAGGCCAATTGGTGATTTGGTTTTATTGTTGGAGATGTGGACAATGGAGTGACTTGAGCAGGTCACAGGCTTTCCTTTACTCTTTCACTTGGACCCAGCACCTTTCCAAGATCATCACCGCAATTTTCTTAGGGTTTGCCTGAGTTCAGTATCCAGGTTATGCTATTTCAGAAGCATCTTGCCTTTTTACATTCACAGTGGGTATGGGGTTCCTCTCATTTGGACTTATTAATGTGAAGGACTTTAAAAATAATCCCCTCCCATTGCCTCTCTCTTGGTTGTGCCCTCAAGTCTCAGATGCAGTGGAGTATGGGAGTGAGGGCCCTCAAAGTCTCTCCCTGCATACTTACCTGAATGAAAGGCACTCACCCTGCTCTGCTCTAATAATTAACCACAGCATACACCTTGGTAGCTCTGGCTCAGGATTCCCAGTCTTCCCAGGATATAGCCCTCCATATTAGTCTTGTTGGGATCCAACAAAGGCAACCATTATTTCCTTATTACTATCAGGCCTAAAGTCAGAGAACGCCTACCAAATGCCTGTTGAATTGACCCATCCAGATTGCCCTTTGAGATATTATGAGTAACTCCCTAGAAATGGTGACTTCTTTGAAAAGAAATTATGTAGGACATCGGCAACTTCTTTGTAGACAGATCTATGATTCTAAAAGGATATATGCCAATGAGATGAAAGCTGATTTTCAAAATTATTTAAAGTTTATCTCATGGGCAAGATAAGCAAATTCTAAATAGACTTTAAGAAAACTTCTTTTTGAATCGTCTCATTGATTTATGGGCCTTACAAGTATAACCCCTGGAAAATAACTTATAGGATTATGGGATTTATTTTGTGTATTTGCTATGAGGATGAAATAGAGTTTTGGAATTATTGAGGCCAGACGCAAAGGGAAATTAAATATACTCTGTGGATGAAAAGAAATGTTTAAAAAGTGCCCTACAAGACATATCAGGTAATAAAGCACCAGGGCCAGCTGGATACACAGCTGTATTGCACAGAACATTTACTCATAAATTACTTCCAATTTTAGAAGAGGTTTATAAACATGCTTCAGGAACCGAGGAAACTTCTCCTTGTCTCCATTTCACTGTCAAGAAAAAAGAAATGTATAGGCTATAAACTCATTTTATTCTTTAACCAAAAACCATGACTGTTAGATTGATAAATCAGTATACTTACCATTATCAGATGGATTTATTTTATGGAAAATTTCTGAAAAATAATATTTGCTACATAGTTTATATTATAAATACGAGATCATTGAAAAATAGATATGGATAAGGTTTTCACCTAGTGAACTGAAGAGCTGAAAAAAGCATGCATCTCAGCGAAATAGTAGGATTTTGTAGAAATTTAAAAATTAGCCTGAATCCAAGCAGAATATATATTACGTTTTCATTTCTGCAAACATATCCTTGAAATAATTATAGATATATTAAATTATTTGACATCTTACACATATTTCTTCTTTTCTTTCTTTCTTTTTTTTCTTAAGATAAGGTCTTGCTCTGTCACCCAGGCAGGAGTGCAGCGGCACCATCATAGCTCACTGCTGCCTAAACCGCCTTCACAAAAATTGTAATGTTGGGAAAATTATGGCAGTCAAGGAGTTTAACCAATCCCCATCTTGCTGTTGGCCTTCAAATCTGCCCTTAATTATTCCTGGGCTTTGGCCAAGCTAACTTTGGGAGACATTTAGTTTGTAATTTAAATAACTTTTCCCCAAAACTCAACTGCCTTTGTAAAGCTAATAAGAGACCATCAGGCTAGGAGGATAGAGGAGCCTGAATTCTGCTAAGAGGTAGACATAAATAATTACCAGCTATTATTCTGAAGGTCACAAGATACGCAACTTCCCCAAGTACTCCTGCAGATAATATCACTATAGTAGAACCTCAGGTTGGCCTTTGGAGATGTCTTTCCAGGATTTTTGCATGTCTGGCACTGATGGCTCCACCTGGACCTGCCAGCCACTCCTGTGGCCCCACCCAGAAGCAACTCAGCATGCAGGAGGATCACTTCCCATATCCCTAGGATTGCATCCCCAACCAGTCACCAGCAGACACCTATTGCCTAGTGTTATATGTGAGTTTTTGGTGCCAAAAAAGAAGTAGCACTCTAATATAAACTTAATTTTCTCAGCAAGGTAACTTTCTGCAGAAAGGGTGCTCCCATTAGCCATCTTGCCATGAGAGGATGCTGAACAAGGGAGGCAGGGCCATTTATATCTAATGCATCTGCCCTACTGCTGTGTCCTGATTCCATTGGCTGGAACTGGACTTCACAGTCTAGGCTGCACCCAATTGGCGAACAACTTAAAACTTTCCTAAAGATGTAAAGGCAGAGAACAAAGGAAAAGAGGAAGTAACTTGAAGAATGCTTAGAGAAGCAATAACATTTCCAAATAAGGAAAGGGAATAAGCTATGATCTAAGACTTACCTGGGCTTGTCTAGGCATGTCAGGGCAAATATCTAGGCTAATGTGTATGAACTAAGAACACTGGATACACTTATTTCTTCATTATGACTAACAGCTACTTTAAGATTACTAGCAAAAACTTTAATTGACATTTGAAGACACTATTATTCATTCATAATGAACTAAGGGGAAAGCTTTGAAGAGGAATCTTTAATTTACTCTTATTTTCTACACCTAGCCACCCCACCTCTTCCCTCAAACTACCTTGGAAAATGCTCCTAGCCCCCACATGCTCAGGGAGATTGATGTGAGTAATGACTCCGTTTCTCCCATGGTGTGGCTAGCCCTGTGTCAGCTGTGCCATAGTCTCTGTGAATTGATTTGGTTCGTGCAGAGAACAGGAAGAACCTGATGGGTGTTTATACCATCTTGAACTCCTGGGCTCAAGCAATCCTCCAGCCTCAGCCTCCTGAGTAGCTAAGACTACAGGTGTATGTCATCATGCCCAGCTAATTTTTAACATTTTTGTACAGACAGGATCTTGCTGTGTTCCCAAGGCTGGTCTCAAACTCAAGTGATCAGTCCTTTTGCCTTGGCCTCCCAAAGTGCTGGAATGATAGACGCGAGCCACTGCGCTCAGTTGTATTTCTTTCTTTTTTAATAGAGATGGCATCTTGCTATGTCACCCAGGTTGGTTTCTTTTTTTTTGTTTTGTTTTGTTTTGGACAGGAAGTAAATTTATTGGTTCATATTAGGAGGGGGCAGCACAGTGGAAGCCCTCATGAGTGCAGGGCCCGCCACTTGTCCAGAGGGCCACGATTGGGGATGTACTTAACCCCACAGCCATCTGGGATGAGCCGCTTCTCAGCCACCATGTCTTCAAATTCATCCGCATTGAACTTGGTGAAGCCCCACTTCTTTGAGATGTGGATCTTCTGGCGGCCGGGGAACTTGAACTTGGCCCTGCGCAGGGCCTCAATCACATGCTCCTTGTTCTGCAGCTTGGTGCGGATGGACATGATCACTTGGCCAATGTGAACCCTGGCCACAGTGCCCTGGGGCTTTCCAAAGGCACCTCGCATGCCTGTTTGGAGCCT
>CAUYLG010063841.1:0-45972 GCA_963573385.1 Cacajao melanocephalus | reverse complement strand
ACAAGTTGCCATTGGCAGCCCAGCAGAGGTACCCACAGGTGGGCTGGAGTAAGTAACAGATTGACCGGTGAGGAAACAAAGCATGGGCACCTGCACTGGTCAGAGAGAAAGACTGGGCCCGGACTTGGTGAGCTGCCATTGGTTAGGCTCCCGATGGGATTTTTGAATTTGGGGCTGACAGTATGATTTAGTGCTGAGTGTGGGGCTAGGGGTGGAATGCAGGAGTGGGTGTGGGGAGCCTGCATGGAGAAGGCAGGCGCCGGTAGGATGTCTGGCCTCCTGATAAGTGTTATCAGGAGCAGAGGGGGTGAGTATTGTCCATCCGGCTCCTGGCGAGGCTATCGGCCTTACAAGAAGTCTGCCTTTTTTGTCATTTTGTAGGGAAAGGATACAATGTATAGAATAAGGACAGTCATTCCTTGTTATGGAATCAACAGGATTTTGGCACAGAGCAAAGAGACAGACATATAGATTCCCTCTTAGTTTTATGTAACCGATAGGTTTTCTAAATGTAAAAGTCTCTAATCAACTATCTCTGCCTCCAATGGGCAAAAGAAGTTGTAAGTATTTGTTAAGCATTCTCTTTTAATGAGTTAAGTCAACATGTATTGTTGTGTATATATGTGAAAGGTGATCCTAGGAATGGGATGTGGTCTGGAGAGCAATCTCGATGGCTGGCTGGTGGTGAAGCTGAGTGCCCATGAGAGGATGCCGATCAACATACTGGGAGATAGTCAACCAACTGATCTTACACTTGGAGGAACAGCTAACCTTAAAAAAAAAGAAAGACAAAGGAGCGACCTGCTTTGTTAAAATTAAAGACAGCAGCCGTCTCCTCATCTGCTTGTCCTAACCTTGTGTATCTAGAAACATTCATCACAGGGTTCTCTGTACATTTTAGAAGTGGCTTTTAGAGGTATAAGAGCTTCAAAAGGAAGGTGTTGTTAACATATTTCATTAACTGTTTTTGGCTTCACTATGTAGATTATTTGTATTCCACAAAAGTCAGAATGCAAATCTGCACAAAAGCTATCTATGAAGCATTTCAAAAGTAACAGGTCACTTTTTTTTTTAACCCTTTTCCTATCACACCCTGTATCATAGAGGGTAGACACTCATCTCACAAAGCACAATGACAGCTGTACTGCCTGGTGCTCTAACAGGTTTCTAGGGAAGAGATTATCTGATCTCCGGACCTTATAAAAAGCACCTCCAAGAGACCCTGAAACAGACATGTGCAGTACTATGTGGAACGTTCTTTGTACCACAGATTTACCATCTGTCAGCATCTGAGGGAAGCCCACCCCTTCTTCCAGACTCATAACACTGTTGCATAACACCAGTGTCCATGATGCCACACTCACCATCAACTGTGGGGGTGTGTGAGGTGACTGACAGTTCTTCTTAGAGGCAGGGCATCCTCAGTGAGCTGTTAACAGTTATCCTGCCTCTCGGGGATTCCTTTCTGGATCTGTATGCTCAGACTACCCCCATATGACAGTATATTAGGAAAGAAATCAGCGATATATAGTCAATAGCATGGCTGAGAGTGACAGGTGTGGTTTGGGAAAGAGTAGGTCTCTTTGGCTTCTCAGGGGATTGCCTTCTGCACTTGAGATGCATGCTAAGGAAACTGCTCCCACTGATGCCCATGCTGACCTCACAGCAATTCCTGAGCTCCTTCTGGGGCCTGAGCACTGCACTGTGCAGAAAGGCCCACAACAATAGGTGATGATGAATCTGGTCAGGTTATCAAGGGTCATCTGTCTCTGTGACACAGCAGGAACCATACTTGTGAGATTTGGCAAAGATCACGCACCTGCTCACACTTCTCACCAAGGCTCTACTCCTGCTAGGTGACACCAAGGAAGGGACCACACTAGAGGCAGCTTAGAGGCTTTCCCAAAGACCTGAGACGACCTTGGAAATGCAATAATATTGTGACACCTCAGACAAGTTTGACAGGTAGCTTGTTACCTGGGAGAGTAAGAGCGCCTGAGAGCCTTGTGGGAGGGAGCGGTGGGGATGGAGTTAGGCTGAGAAAAAGGAGGTGGGTGCTTCGCTAACCCGTCGGCACTCCAACCCCATAACCGACTGCAGTGATCAGAAGAGGAAAATCAGAGAGAGAAATACAAAAAGCAAAGGGGAGGGGAGGAGGAAAGCACTACACGCTAAGTGGCTTAGTCTCCTCTTTCCTTGACAAAGTTCTATTAAAACTAATCAGAGCAAAATTAGCACTTCATACAGAGAAAACAAATTTTGTTTTACAATTTGGTCCTCGATGAGACTACTTTATTCTTTCCCCTCCCAACCATGGAATGTGTTCACTACTATGTGAGATTCCAAGTGTGTCTATGTGTGAGACTGTGTGTATGTGTGAGTATGAGGGTGTGTGTATCTGCATGCACTGGGATGGACATAACAAGCACGATACACAAGAAAATATGGATGTTCACCTTCAGATAACTAACTCATCAGTTATTTTAGAAAGAACCAAAGAAGAATCATGGGGCCTCAATTCAAAGGGGACCAGAGGGACTCCAGCAGGAAGACTCAGAGACTGTGCTATCTGCCCAGAGCACTCCGGCGTGGAGCAGCGCATTCTCTGAGGCTGTGACCCACTTGGATGGCGTTCAGAGACAGCAAAACTGTTTCCTTCTGAAATAACAGCAGCACCACTAGAGGGCTAGCATGTTAAGTCTCAGCTGGCCAGCTCAGAGTACAGGGTCATAAAAACCAAATCTTTCTGCTCATATCACCTAGTATGAGACCTGAAATTTTTAGGGGAACGCAAATATTCATCCTCCCTTCACAAATGTCACTGGGTGCCTGGGCTTGCAGAGGCCCTGAAGGAAAGCTCTAACAACTGCTGCAATTCAAAAACATGGAGAAAGACTGGGAAAGCGGGGAGCTGGGCTGGATGGTGATGGGGGTAAGGCCACGGGTAGAGCCCATGGCATCAGCACTAGGCACCTACAGAGTAGCCCTGCCTGCCACTGCATGCATTGGTGTCCCCACAGCAGGAGCCTCTGCATGCTAGTCTCCCCTAAGCACAGGTATGGCCCTGCTTTATAAGGAAAATAAGGTACTGAGATGCGAGGTCACTGCAGTACAGAGGCCTAAAGACACATTGGCCTCTTTGAGGGGCACACACTGGGTTGCAGGTGGGGGCACAGGAGGAATGCAGGTGACACCTCAGTCTGGGCCTCTGCTTGGGGAAGGAGCAGCAGACACACCCACCTCTGAGTGTGCAGCAGGGTTACCCTGTTACGCGCCACTTTGATTTTATCCATACTCTGGATCCTCTGACAAGAGGATCACTAACAATTACTTCCTATTGCTAGGGACATACACGCTATTTACACAGAATCATCTGCTCTATGACATGTCTGCCGAGAACATATAGCAGACCAGATTATTTCTGAAGCCCCTTGTAACTCTGTTTTTCATTTTACCATAAAATTACATGAGGTAAAATATAAATCTGTCTTTTGTAATGAAAGAACCTAGCACGTAGATCTCTTCTCCAAATACCAAGTAGTATTTGTGTATCAGTTGGTAATAGGTAGTTTATTCTTTGACACAGAAATGTAATGGAATGTTTTACAAAAGTTTCACCTATTATTTACAGCATCTTTACTACTACTGGGTTGATAAAAAACGAATGCCTCACTGGTGATATATATATATTATATTAAATATATATATATTAAAGACAGGGTCTCATTCTGTTGTCCAGACTGGAGTGCAGTGGCATGATGATGGCTCAATGCAGCCTCCCTGTCCTGGCTCAAGCAATCCTCCCACCTCAGCCTCCCAAGTAGCTGAGACCACAGGTGTACGCCACCATGTCTGGCTAATTTTTATTCTTTGTAGAAACAGGGTGTCACTACGTTGCCCAGACTAGTCTCAAACTCCTGGGCTGAAGCAGTCCCCCCATCTTGGCCTCCCAAAGTGCTGGGAATAAAGGCATCAGTCACCATGTCCAGCCACTAGTGATATTTTTTAAAAACTATCAGATTTATCATTTCAGAATGGTTTCTGATTCTCATCATGATCCAAGTATAGAAATTTTGGACTAAAAAAAGTTCATTTTGACAGTTAAAATAGACTGAAAACAGGCCAGGTGCAGTGGCTCACTGCATTAGTAATTCTAGCACTTTGGGAGGCAGAGGCCTGACTCAGGTCAGGAGTTCAAGATTCCATCTCAACTAAAAATACAAAAATTAGCTGGGCGTGGTGGCGTATACCTGTAGTACTAGCTATTTGGGAGGCTGAGGCATGAGAATTGCTTGACTCCAGGAGGCAGTGGTTTCTGTGTGCCGAGAACATGCCACTGCATGCCAGTCTGTGCAAAAGAGTAAGACTTGGTCTCAAAAAAAAAAAAAAAAAATTGACTGAAAACAAATAATTGGTAACAGCTTTTCCCCTACACAATAAAAAGCTAACACTGTCTGGTCAAGATAACTCAAAGGAATGGCAGGTCACAGAAAATCAAACACTTCAAGAGCAATGCTCAGAAAAATAGCTGAGATTACATGTAACAGATCTGTCTACCTGTCTATAGTCTCCTTAGAATGAGGTAACTTAGTCGATTCTATTTAGTGCAAGAATCCACATCTTCTATCATTTTCCTGTTAGAAAATACATAGCCTATTTGAATAGTTCTAGTGACATGATAACGTGAGGCAGTTTTTCCCACTGCTAGACAGTTTCAGTTGCGAGAAAAATCATTTCTCCTGTGAGTTCCAGTTGGCTAAGGCCATTGCGCTATTTATGCACTGAATGACGGCAAGTTTTAAAAAATTTTTTTCTCCCAAAAAGAAACTACATAAATAATTCCCTAAAGAAGAATTTGATAACAAGAAAATATTTAGACCACACATGAACTATTTAATATTGAAAATAAATCTCTTCATTTCTTTCACTGATCTGTAACTGTAACTAAAAATTAAATTGAGGCCAATTAAGAAGGAATAATGACCTTGAAAAGCAAAATTTTTAATGACTTGAGGACCCATGAAGATTGATTTAGCCTGTTCTTAGCTCTGATGAATGGTACTAATAGCACTACCAAGTTTTTACTTAGATTAGTAGCACAAATAATAATAAAATGCTTAATTTGAGTTATACCTTTCAACTTATTACCTAAAGAATGTGGTACCCTAAGAATGCAGTAACTAAAAGATAAGATGTATGAACTATATATTACGGGAGAATAGACTTCTCAATTAATGTTACGTAAGTATCTCTTCTAGACAGAGACAACAATTTAGAGAGAATTCAAGTTTTCCACAAAACCTTCTCCACTAGGAAAGATAATTTTATGATTTTACTGTCATCACTGAACCACCATATTCTTTAGATATAGATGGTAGCATAAGAAAAAAAAAATGGCTGAACCTCAGTCACACCTGGGAAAACCAAGTATATTTTCATTAGTCTCTGGTCTCAGTTGTTTAATTGTAACAGCCTGTTGAAGTCATGACAACACAGACCAAATCTGGAGACATAATATCATATTGTAGTCTACCTAAATACAGTGCAGAGGGACAGTTGGGGGAGTAAACATAAGGGCAATTTAAACAGCAAGGTAAGATAGGTAGAGAAAATAAACTGCAAACTTCTTACGTTCCAAAGTATTTAAAGGAAATGAGGGACTAGAAAACTTCAGTGATAAGGAAGAAGTGAGGGAGATTCTTGATCATTTAAAAAACCAAATATAAAAGCAATTATGTTTTGATGTCTTCTTAGGAACAAATTGACCATTAAGGGAAAAAAGCATGCTTGCGGCATTTTCATTTCATTTTAAGATCTTGGTGTCAGCACTCCTCAGGACCAAAGCTTCCTGGTTTGTATTGTTAGTGATCCCAAAGAGTTAGACTTCTTGTAGACAAACAGAGCGCGTGTGCCCCTTTCTGGTCCAAACACTGGCTCTTTCCTAAAAATTCTGGCAACTACTTTGAGTGGGGCCATGGGTAACTTCCAGCCCATGTGAGGGGGTCACCAAAGTCACCATGCAGACTTCTAAAGGCTCTGGTCAGATGGTGAAGTATTATCTAAAGATCCCAAGACAAAGTAGTTTCTCTCTCTCTCTTTTTTTTTTTTTTGAGATGGAGTCTCGCTCTGTCACTCAGGCTGGAGTGCAATGGCGTGCTCTTGGCTCACTGCAACCTCCGCCTCCTGGGTTCAAGCAATTCTCCTGCCTCAGCCTCCCAAATAGCTGGGATTACAGATGTGCACCACCACGCCCGGCTAAATTTTGTATTTTTAAGTAGAGACTGGGTTTCACCATGTTAGTCAGGCTGGTCTCAAACCCCTGACCTCGTGATCTGCCCACCTCAGCCTCCCAAAGTGCTGGGATTACAGGCGTGAGCCACCGTGCCCGGCTAGTAGTTTCTTTTTAAGTCACTGCCTCAGCTTCTATAAGGTCAATGTTTGCATGGTCCCAACAAGAGTATGAAATGTTGATCCAATTTTAGTTCCCAGATTCTAAATCACAGTCCTTCAGAGCAGCATTTGGCTTCAAACATGATAGCAACTATGTTTAGAATGACCACTTGGTTGAAAAACTACCCCAGACTTGGTATGACTGACTATAACAAGTTTGCTTAGATGACTAAATACCTTCAGGTTCTATCACTTGCAGAACAGGTAATGAGCTGGATTTTATGTAACATGGATTCTATGTAAAACAGTACTAAATACAAACTTTTAGTTGTAGGTACTATTAGGGACTAGTGAGTGTTTAGAGGTACAAGAACCACAAAGAACACTCAGCACACACCACTCATCTTACCACCACAGAAGATGGTAAGTTAAGATTTGCATAATCTTTGCATAAGATTATATAGTTACAATTTGAGTGAGGACTAGAACCCATGGTTCTTGATACTCAATATTCTTTTTGGTTTCTTAGCTTAGTCTAAAAATTTAGAAATAGGCTGCACTGCAACTAAGGTGCTTTAGTTTCTTTACTTCTGTTGAAAGTAAAGGAGTGTCCTTACCTTGGAGACAGACCCCCATGGGAACAGTTGGTGGGTGAGGTCAGAGGGCTGGTCCTGCTGCTGGTGTGTCGGGAGGGTGTCCGGCCAATCGTATTGCTTGGAGAGCCCTGGGGTGAAGCAGAATAGGCATCGCTATTCAAGGGCTGTATATAGAATATTGTTCTATTTTTCCCTTGGTCTTTTAACCTACATGTAAATAAATGGGTAGAATCTGCCCAGAATGGTATTTTTTTTTCCCAGAATCATAAGGCCAATTTTAAGTGCAAATGAACCAAAAATGAATAATCATACAGGCACTCCTGGAGTCGAATGATTGATGTTGTGCTAGACTAAAGACACAATTGAGAATTTGCATCTTTACAGTGTTGAAAAATAAGACCAACTCAGTGAATGAACAACCAATTGGATAACCTGGTGAAAATGTAGCTGAATAACCTACGAAAAAAGGTTATACTTAAATATCAGATTCATTCATTCACTGGGCTTATGATGGCCCCATCCTCAGGATGCTCAACATTTACTGAAAGAGGACAAGCAACTGGGCTATTCCATTAGAGCAGGTTCTAGATAAGGGCTACACAGAGGTCACGGACATCACACAGGCACCAACCGTGACCAAAGCACTCACCACACTGGTGTTACTGGAATTCTTGAGGTGGTTATGCAGGAGTTTGGTGGCACCATCCTGGAATGTTTTTGGCAAGGCACCAAGTAACATGGTAAATTCAGGAGTATTCAATTCAAACAGAGAGATCAGCACAATTTGTGCTGCCTAGAAAAAGGAAACATGATTAATTTATGTATGTACAATAGTGGTCCTTCATCAAAATGTTGATTTAAAATTGTTTTTTTTTTTTATATTTTTATAAGTAAAATCACTAATGAGAGGGCATTCTAGGCATCAAAAACAAAAAGCATCTGAAGAAAATACTGTCAATCGTTAAGTAGTCTGACTTCAACCTGGAAAATAAACCCTGGCTTCATTTTAATGCCCTGGCCTTGGAATTCCACAGCATGTTAATAATAAATTCCTAGAACTTTTCTTTTGTTGGCTGGTACTAGGAAGGAAGCTGGTAAATAGGCAAATGAAACAAAAAAATTTTTTAAAGTTTAAGATTGATCCTACTTTAATAATTCAGAACTGAACAGGGATCTCAGTGCACCCTGAAAGCACAGATTTTCAAACACGCTGCATTGGGTTATCTTGAGAAGCCACACTCCTCTTTACTAAGAAACACTAGAAAAAAAGTATAAATACCTCTGAAAAACTTCTACTTTTACACCTATAAGCCAAGGAGAGAGAGTTCTGAGAAGCAAACTGGACTTCAAAGGAGTCGACATTAAAAACGTGCTCTTCTGCCTTTTGGAAAATGTTCTACTTTTGTTTATTAATTGAGTCAACACACTGCAAGCCTGCTTGTAATGACTGTGATAGCGAAGCAATGAGCTGAAACAACAGTGGCCAACGAGACTCAGGCTTCTGGTAAGTGATGTGCTTTCTATAGATTTAGTAGCAGACAATCTGAGCCGAAAGCACAATGCCTGAGGAATTAATTACAATAGTTTTGATTTACAAAAGCTAAGCCAAAAAAATTTTTAGTAAATACTAATTGGCATTTCTTATTAATTTCTAAGAGTCAAGAAAAAGAAAAAGATACAAAAAACTGTTTCTGTGAATACAATCACGTCTTTATCATTTTTAACCATAAAGACTTTACATAGTCTTTCCAAGGACTACAATTTTTAAAATTGTGGTAATTATTCAGAATTTTTTTCCATGACATAGAATATTACACAAAAATGTCCTTGCAGAGTTTTGGAATTAAACATCACAAAATATTTCAATGCTTTTACAATGTTAAAATTAGTGATAGGTCCAGTTAGGACAAAAGTACTATTCTGTCCATGGAGGAGGAAAAGAAATCCAAAAACCCAAAGGTATTTAAGCAAAAAAACAAGAATTATGAATTTGAAAATATAATCAAAAATTACTTTAACATTCTGAAATCATTCATTAAGCACAGCATTGGGCAAAAGCACATTGCTTTTTTCCCCTTTGATTTCAAATACGGTCATTAAAACAGCTTTTCCGCCCAAATTAAATCATAAGTGGTCAAAATATTTTTATGACATGGGCAAAAAGCATTATCGACTGTACTAAAATATACTTTTCTATATTTCATTTTGGAAACATTTTAAGTAAATAATCTGAAGGAATCTATTTCAACATCAATTTAATGTACTATTAATTTGATATGTATATTTGTATAATAGAACAATTTCCAAGACTCATGCAAAGTAACTTGTGTATTTTTTAAAAACATTGTATTAGGTGTTAGAAAAAAACAATGCATGCAGAAAAATAATGCACTACAAGGAGAAAGAAAGCAGCAGCCTAGAATTGTAGCAGGAAAAACACATTAATGCCATCAATTTAATTCAAAAGTACTGGCACTTAAGTTTCGTTAACTGAAAATGGCATTTGAAAGTTATAAAATATATGATTGCATTCTTGAATAGTATGTTTTTATGTGAAATGTGCCGCTGCCTTTATTTAAGAGACAATACTTCTTCCCAGAATGATGTTATCTAATGTCACAAGCTAACTTGAGGCTTTTCATGAAGGAAATTATAAACTTAGTAGCTTAAAGTGTTTCCAAAGTAAAATCTTTTAAAAATAAGATCCAAATTCTAGAAACTGGTAGAAAGTTTCATATAAATATACATTTAAAAAAAAAAAAAAAAAAGAGATGGGGGGCGGTCTCACTATGTTGCCCATGCTGGAGTGCAGTGGCTATTTACAGGTCCAATCATAGTGCACTGCAGCCTCGAATTCCTGTGCTCCAACCGATCCTACCGCCTCAGTCTCTGGAGTAGCTGGGACTACAGGTATACATCACACTGCCCGGCCCAAGTATCCAATGTTTAAAAGATTTTATATCACAGTTTTACAAGAAATTAGACTGCTATGGTTTTCAAATATTTTATTTCTGATGCTCTGAATTAGTGATAGGTTAAAATATGGAATCCAAGCAAGGAGGAAAACTGGGTTATATTTATCACTACCACCAATGATATGATCTCGTTACACAAGTAATTCCAGATATGGAACTAGGTTGGAGAGATGCATTTAGAAAAAGCCTGGGGCATTGCTCATGTTCACTAGTGACTCCAAAAGTGGAGTATGCCACACTGTTCTTGTCTGCGTATCTGCGCTGTTGTCTTTGTGAGAGGCAAGACCATTAGGCAGCCAGATGAAAAACTGAGTACTGCTAACATTTTCTAATGGGCAACGCTAGTGCAATTTATTTTAAGGATCAATAGCAACTTAAAATGAAATGATTCTCACACACATCCTCATTGAATAATTTTTATTATTTTTCCTTTAAAGATAGGGTTTCACCATGATGGCCAGGCTGGTTTTGAACTCCTGACCTCAGGTGATCCACCCACCTTGGACTCCCAAAGTGAGGATTACAGGCATGAGCCACGCCTGGCCTCTCATTGAAGAATTTGAGGGGTGGAGTTTGTAAAAGGTTCTTCACATCTCACTGTTACTGTCTGAAGAGAACTCCCAGGGACATCAACTGTCTTAAATGTTGCATACCTTACAGCAGAAAGGAATTCTTCCTAGCAGATCAGGGCAAAGTAACGCTTTGCCAAATACTTCAGTGTTCCTAATAATTTGGGAAAACGAAATTTGAGAGGAAAAGCAGAGTTTTCCAATTTATTAAACAACTCACTGTTCCCTTCATACTGTCATTAAAAATTGCTTCATAAAGACACCAAAGAGAAACTATTTCAAAACTGTCAGACATTTCTCATTTGGTATCTCTCTCTTTTTTTTTTAAGAGATGGGGGTCTCACTATGTTGCCTAGGCTGGAGTACAGTGGCTATTCACAGGCATGATCACTGTGCCCTGCAGCCTTGAAAATCCTGCAATTCTCCTGCCTCAGCCTCCCAAGTAGCTGGGACTACAGGCATGTGCCACTGTGCCAGCCTACTACCTCTCCTTTTTACTCTTCTGTTAAAATATGGTAGTTGTCAACACAAGCATGGCTATTCCACTGAGAAGGCAGTTAATCATAAAACACACCACCACACAAACATTGACACAGGCACACATATACACGCTCATACAGTATTAATTTTAGGTTTCTCAAAAGCTTCCCAGTGCCTTCTCAAGGGCAGCTGGTATTAATAATCTAAAATGCAAACAGTGAAGTGCGCTGTTTGAAATTAGTACACAGTTTTCAATCTACCTGTTTACAACTTTCTTCCAAGTTTCCTTCTCCAGGCCCAGAGCAGGTTGAAGCTGACCTAGTGGGGAAATCCTCACCTACTCGACTACGCTGAAGCGAGGACTGGCAAACAGGAAAGGTGGGAGGATTGAATCAGAGAGAAGCAGAAAGTGCCTAACCATGGCAATCTGTTAGCTGTAAAAGCATTTGTCTTCTTAGATAAAATCAGTGAGACACACATGATTGAAAGTTAGGAAGAATCAGAATAATAACAGTAGTCGCCAGTTTTAACCCTCAGTAGTATCATTAGGTCTTTCACTTAATAATTCTGAAAGTAGTATTCTTGCTTCAGGTGATGAAATGGAAGACTCAAAGCAAGACTTGAAAGAGGCCAGGTGCCGTGGCTCATGCCTGTAATCCCAGCACTTTGGGAGGCCGAGGTGGGCAGATCACCTGAGGTAGGAGTTCAAGACCAGCCTGGCCAACATGGTGAAACCCCCATCTCTTATTAAAATACACAAATTAGCTGAACGTGGTGGCACGTGTCTGTGATCCCAGCTACCCAGGAGGCTGAGGCAGAAGAATCACTGGAACCCCAGAGGTGGAGGCTGCAGTGAGCCGAGATTGTGTCACTGCACTCCAACCTGGGTGACAGAGCGAGATTCCATCTCAACAACAAAAAAAGACTTGAAAGAGACTCACAGTCACAGTTAAGCTGAGATTCAGTTATTTGATAGTAACACCCTTAGCTTTCAGAATAGAGGCATGCTGCCTTTATAATCATGTATCTTTTAAAAGTCAATTAGAAATCTTACCTTTTCAAGGCTATTTACATATTAATACTTCTCCCTGCTCTAGCCAACAGCATCTTTATAATTCTAGGTTTCTTTGCCATGCCTTCACTGCCCATACTTCTCAAAACAAGGTTTAGGGGTGAAATCTTTTGCTTCATTTGACAAAGAGAATCACATATAATAAGCAAACATACAGGTATTCTAAATTCCAAAATGTAAACATACAATTAAGTGACAAGAGGCAGAAATCAAATGGAGGTCAAACTCCAGAATCTACCTTCTTTCTATCAGTAATATATTTTATTACCTTACGTCAACAAGGTGCATTAAGAAACGCTAGTGTACGTCTGCATAGTTACATCACACAACTAAACTAGTCAGGGATCCCACAATGAGGAAATGGAAGAGCTGACTTTTGGAATAAAGCAGGGCAGCTGTAGACTGGGTTGGGCTTTCTCATCTCGTCCAAACCAGTCTCAGTGAGGTAAGCACACCTCACTGGTGATTGTGTTTTGGTTTTAAAAACATCTTAATTTAAGCACCCCTCTCGCCACAATGTGAAACACCACAACATACTGAGCTAAGAAGAAAAACAAAATATTTAAAAAGCTAAAATCGATGAATTTGGGCTATATCAACTTGTATCCATCTAAAATGCTTCAAAAGTGCTTTCACAAATACAGTTGTATAGACTTACAGAGTGAATTATGTTGTATGAAAAAGTCTTCAAGTACTGTTTACATAAAATATTCTCTAGAGATGAGTCTAATGTGAGAATTTGCTGTATACATTTCAGACTGGAGGGCTCGTCTGCATTTAGAATATAACCCTACCCTAAAACGATTAAAGCAGGACATTAACAGAACTTGGTTTAAGAACACAAAATGCTTTAAAAATCACCAAGATTTCCATAATCCCTGATACAACCTTAAAAATCTCTGGAAATGAAGGATGAGGCAGAACAAAGTTTATACAGACATGTATTTTACATTTAGTGTGTTAAATTATCTAGATAGGAACGGTCCTAGTTTTATTTTTATACAGCTTTAAAATGATAATGATAATTTTAGATCTTAGGACAGTGAGATATACTACATCACAATTTCTAAGTATTTTAATTTATTTAGGCACTACATTCATTTTGACAATGCTTCAAGAACACCTCATATTCTTGGGTAAGGCAGCTGCATCACTTACAAAAGCAACTATATTTATAAACGTCCAATGGATGGTACATCAAAACAGGGAATTTAAATAAAAGTGAATATACCTCCAAAAAAGATTAATCTGCAGTGTCCTCATGTAGAGTTTGAGGACATCTATTTTAATACTATGCTATGATATGCCTATTTGAATCAAATAGTAACGCTTTACTAGTTAGTGCTGAATGCCTACTGAAAGCCAAATAGTTTAGAGACACAAACATCTTGGATGATTTAAAAAAAAAAAAATCTAGAGGGTGCCAGAATACAGACATGCATCTGGTAAGCAAGTTGAGCCACATCACAGTTTGCAGAGATAGGTAAAAAAGCTCCCTCCTAAAACAAGAGCGAGGGAATTATCAAGTAACTATGAAGACTTCTGCCAACCCACTAAAAGAGACACCAAAGCCCTGGTAGTCAAGACACTACGATGGCCCCCAAGATTCCCCAAAATGTATTATGCCCTATATAATCCCTCCCACCCTCAGAGTGAGCAGGACTTGTGAATATAATGGATATCACTCCCACGATTGTGTTACCTGGCAGAAGGGATTTTAAAAAATGTAATTTAGGCCCCTAATCGTTGATTTTGAGTTAATCCAAAGGGAGATTATCCTGGGTGGGCCTGACCTAATCAGGCAAGTCCTTAAAAGGCATCAGAGAGATTCAAAATTAGAGAGATTCTATGGCTGGCTTTGTTTTAATTTCTCCTTTGTTTTTGAAGAAGAGTCTTGCCATATTGTGAATTCTTGGCTGACAGCTTTTTGTCTTTCAGCACTTTCAATGTCATCCACTCCCTTTTGTCCTCTGTGGTTTCTGATAAGACATGGGCTGTTAATCTTATCGAGGATCTCGTGCATGGGATGAGTTGCTCCCCTCTTGCTGCTTTCAGGATTCTCTTTGGCTTTCAACAGTTAGAGGTGATGTGTCTGCGTCACGGATCCTTTTATTTAAAAAATCTTAGTTTGTTGGGCTACTTAGATGGGTAGATTAATGTTTTCATCAAATTTGGGGAGCTTCTTAGATATTATTTCTTTATATATTCTTCCGATGGCTTTAAACAAGCAAACTTCCTGGCAGCCTCTGCTAGCTGAGAATGGCTGCTCGTTGACAGTCAGCAAGAAAGCAGGCAGCTCAGTTTTACACCTGTAAGAGGCTGGAATCTGCCAAGAGCCAATGAGCTGGAAGAAGACCTCAGCCTCAGGTAGAGACTGCAGATCCAAATGACATCTTGACATCAGCCTCTGAGACACTGACCAGAAAACACACGCCGGATTTCTGATTTATTACTGTGAGATAACAGATCTGTCTTGTTTCAAGTGAAATCATTTCCATATGCGTGTTTATCATTCATTAATTCACTCAAAATATCTATTAATGCCTACTATGTTACTCCAGGTATATGCCAGGCACTGAGCATGCAGGGTGGGCAAAACATTCTCCTTTACTGCTCAACTTCCCAAACCCTCTGGTTCAGTCTATTTCACTGTTCCAGACAAACCTCATTTCCTACACATGACTTCTGTCCCTCCCCTAAACTCATCATTTATGCAAACTGCATCCATATTCCACATCTGAGGATGAATCTTGTCTTCTCTAGGAAGCTTTCTATGATCAATACAGAGTGCACCGAGCTGACAATATAAAGAAAATCTGGCAGGTATTCCATCAGTTTGAAGAAGTTGCCCAGGGTAACAGGGCCCTAACCACTAGAATGGGTTTAGAGGAAGCACAATAACACTAGGTACAAGGTAGGAGGGAGGTGGGGAAGATGCCAGGGAACAGAGAGGCCAAGCCTAGTCCTGAAAATACTGTGAAGCAACACTGTGTAGCAAGGGAACTTGCAGCAACCAGATCAACACTGTATCAGCAGTGTGTATGTCTTGAGGTTCATTCCAGGGCCATGGCCCGAAATCCTGGGCCTTGTCTGTGCATTAAAAATCAGTCAAGAGTGAAAGGAACCCCAATCAAAAAAACAACAGACTGTCTAGGCTCTACCCTATACCAACTAAATCAAATTACTTGGGAATAGAGCTCAGAAATCGATATTGATTTTAATTGCAGCCAGGACTGTGGACTATTAATCTAAATCTTCTCAAACTCCTCTGAAGATCAGCATCATTGTCCTAGAACCTGAGTGTAAGTTAGGCGTGAAGGTGAGGAGTTAAGCAGACCTCACAATGGGTAAGGAGAAAAAGGGGCAGGCATGGAAAGTAGCATGCCAGTGGAGACAAAGCTTTGTGAAGTAACATTGTATGATCCAAAATAACTGAAAACAAGTGTTGAAGCTCATTCAAACAGTAAATGAACGAAGTGATTTCTGGCAATAAATCTAATTTCCTATTTATATTTGCCTTGAGCTAGAATTAAAATAAGTTGAGGTTTTTGGAGCCTCAGGCTGATAATTTGAAATTGTATGTAATGTTCTGATTAGAACAGTAAGGACAATAAGTCCTAGTTCAAATATTCTAATGTGCATGTCCACAGAGAGTGGGCATTATGATCAAAGCTAGTTTGTCCCACACAGGCCCTAATTGAGGTAATATGTGAATCTAAAACATGTTTCAACCCATAGCAGGCAATACTTAAGTAACATTCCATTACAAAAGCACATACTCACATATCACACGCATACTTATGTGCTACATATTGGAAGATGTTTGCTCTTTTTAAAGAATCTATTACATCTCATTAAGCTTTTCAACCACATTTTACAATCAGGGACCCTGCAGCCAGCTAGCCCTAGATCTGCAATTTCATCTTTAAAGTACATATTACAAACTGATATAAGGAAAACAAACATCTGTGTGAAAGACACAAATTTACTAGTGATTTCATATTACAAAATACATAAAATAGATGCCTGGGAAAACCATAAGCCAATCGTGCAAGGTTTCAGATTTTCATTTTTATATTCAAAACTAGGCAGAGCTGGAGAGAGAAAAGGCAACAGCAGAGTCTTAGTGACAAAAGTTTGTGGTGGGTGGTGTGGTTTGCAAGTTTCTAAGCACATTTCTCTAACACAAGCCCAGGAACAGTCTGTAATTACACACCAGCTCTCTTGGACATACCTTTCTCACGTCTGAACTCTTTGGTTCTGTTGTCCAGGTTATGATTCTAGAAACAGCAAGCCTTGTCTCACTAGAGTTTACAAAATCTGTTGGATCCATTTGTCTGGCCAGAGACTCAATATATTTCAGGATTGCAACTTTGACCTGAAGGAGCCAATAATTGTAAACATTAAGTACACTTGATGAATCTTTGAAAAGAATTCTTATCAGGTACCAGAGAAAAGTAAACCCTTTGAGGAGAACCTCCTTCCGTTCTCCTGAATTTGTTTCCACATGGAGCAACATCCAACAGAGGGAAAAGCATGAAATGACTGATGGGTAAGTTAAGGGACAGGAAGGGGCACATGGCTCAGTCTTCTTCATTGTTAGGTGCCTGTAGAGAAGCGTGCTCTGCTCCTCATCTATGCTGCAAGACACTTCCAGGGCAGGAGCCCATGCGAGGAGCCCATGGGATTTCCAGCTCTGCCACTGACCACAGGGCAAGTTCAACTCTAGTTCTGTCACACATTCTAGGCCATGTTCTGTAAGGAAGCACTTTCAGTAATCCAGCTCATGTTCTGCCCTAACTTCACCATCAACTTCTCAACTAGTTCTGACCTCAGGAGAAAAAGGTAATTATTTATTAGGCTCATCCTAAAACCTTCAAAAAGTTAATGATCAAAGAACAGACGACAAACGTGACCTAATTCAAATTAACACACATCTTCCCTCAAATTTGGTCTTGTTATTACAGGTAAGATTTTCCACAACATGTAACAATTAACTTTCACATCTTAGAATGTTAGTATTAAACATTCCAATAAGATATCTGTCTCTACACACCAGAATGTCTTAATTTTCTAGTTTAAGTATTACTTGTGAAAAAGACAAGTACTGCCCAAATGTCGGTGAGGATGTACTAGAGCTCTCATACACTGCTGGTAGGAATATAATATGGTACAACCATTTTAGAAATTTCTTATAAAGCTAAACATATACCTACCCAATGAACCAGCAAATACACTGCTAGGTACTGAACCAAGAGAAACAGGACCATATCCACAAAGAATTAAATAAGAATGTCACAGCAGATTTATTCACAATAGCTAAACATGAGTCAAATTTAAGCAAATTTGAGTTCCAGGGTTGAATTATAATGACAAATAACTACTGACCTTGAGGTTTGGAGTTTGAGTTTGATCCACAATAAATCTCATCAAAATGTTAAATTGTTGATCAAATGGAAAGGAGTCCCTAGGTTGGGGCAGGGGGAAAAGTGCTCATTTTTAAAGAAATTTATTACAAAACAATGTCAAACTATTTAACAAAAGCATACCATTGTAGATTAATATATGTAAAACCCTGTTCACATTTTCAATAAATAGTGCTTTTCATTTTATGTAAAGTAACACATGTTATACAGAAAATCTGGAAAAAGGAAAATCTTGTTTCAAGTCCTCAAACATAAACTGAACTGATTCTGACTGGCTATTTAAAAAATTAAGACTAAGCAAGAAATTTCTACCTGCCTTTTTAGGGATTTGCTCATTTTCCCTCCAGCTACCTTTCTGGATATTGCTTAAATATAAAAATCACTTCTGATACCCAAATCTCATTTTTACATCCTGACTGGGCTGCTTACGGCTGACCCTGCTTAAACTAACCATATCGTCATCCTTGGTCCTGGTCACCGCTTAGGGTCCCCATATACCACAGAAGAATGTCCATGAGACGGCAACAAAACATTTCCCGTCCAGCTACAAATCACACACAGAAGCCTGGAGTCCCAGGAGCCCCTTCTCTTGATCCATTTCTTGCCTATTACTGATCTTACTTCTTGTGGTCATCACGCATCTCTGATCCAATCAAGTAACCCTCAGGGGCTCTCAGCCAGAGAGTCAGTGCTGTTTTTGTTAAAATGCTGTAATTACTAGTATTAGTTTAAAATTGCACAATGGAGCCCCCTGTGGATAATGGTGATATAATTTCCATATTAACAGGAAAGATAAATGTGAGGCAAATATCTACATTGCTTTCTTTGGACGCTCTTAGAGATTTTTCCCAATCTACATAAATATAGTAAAATAAGTAAAGAAACAGGTTTGACTCTCTAAAAAGAAGCAAATAGAATTTATTTGAAAAGTAAATAAAAACATACAACAAAAATAAAAAGCACATGGCACATACCAGTGTTATCATCCTTATAATTACTAATAAAAAGTAAACTTGATCCAATAGTACCCCCTTCCTCCCACCATCTAGTTGTATCTTGGAATCTCTGAAGATCACTTCGGGAAGGAAAATATACTTTAGTATAGATGATTTAAGTGACTATGTCAACAAACCACACACAAAATGTCTCTCCCTTCTTCTGGAAGCATGGGGTGGATGGAGAATACATTTCAGTAATGGGTGTGTATAATCGGGAAATATGCCATTGTTAGGTACAGTCAAAGGAAAGGAAACTGAGGCAGATTAGCACTCAAGTCTATAAACTGAGAAGCAATTCTCAGCCATCATTAAAACCTCCTGTTAATAGTCACCGACTGATTCCAGATCAGCTAAAGAGCTGTGCATCTCAACTGCTGAGAAAAAGAAGGGAATATTAAAAATGCTTTAGGCACTCAGACGAAATCTACTGAGATTAGGACTCTTAAAGGAAAACTAACAGGAGGTCACAACTATATTCCTTAATCATCAAAGTTTAGGAATATAATCTTAATACTCCTACCATTCCTAAAAATATAAATGGATCTGGTCATTGGTACATTCATCTAAACTAAGTGATCTACAGGCCAAGTCTGGCTTACATGTGTTTTATTTGGCCTTCACAGTATCTTTAAAAATTCTCAAATATGTTGTCCAAATCCACATTTCTTATCTTTCTTGAAAAGTCTGGTACTACTGAGCCCATGTCCCAACATGGCCACAACTGGCCCCAGCCTATCAATAACCTTCCTATCTACTCCACTTAATGATACCAGCTTATCAGCCTAGCCCCTCAGTCAATCTGGGCTACACCTTTATAATCCATTGGTATAATGGTGTACTGTAATGCTCCCTAACTCCACTAAAATTAACCATGCAAAGGAATGACAAAGTTTCAGAGCTTTACTGCAAATGTAGTATGTTACTTTAATTTTATTTATTTATTGTATTATTACTCCTTTTTTATGGCCTCACCAACAGATGCAAGTACCTTACTCTGAGTTCACTGAAAACCAGAAGGGAAATCTCTCTGGATAATAGAATTCTATAGCAACGCAATTACGCAGATTGACAGGGTCAAGGGCCGTAAAACAGCTGGCACTAGTGTAGAGGAACAGATGCATACTTTGAAGTCAGAGTCAAGTAACAGTTGCACGCATAGGGATGGCCGGCAGGGCAGGATGTGCTATTGTGCTAGTCAAGGGAGCCAGAAAGAGAAGGTTCTAGGTTCTAGTACTATCTGTACCACCCCTTGTCTCCACAAGGGGTGAGGACAGACACCCACAAGACAGCCTGCAACAACAGGAACAGACAACAGAGCAATCATCAGAAATCCTGGACTTTAGTTCTCAAACTGCCACTAACACAAAGGAAGGCAAAGTGTCTGTTTCTCACTGATAAAACGAACATCATCTTTAAGGTCCTTCCATCTTGAAATTCTATAATAACCAGAATTATTTCAGTTTGTAGTAACTTATAAAAGTAATTGCCCTGATAATTTTCTGAGTGACTTGGAAGTTATTCCTTTGTTCTTTAAAAAAGTTGACCAATTTGACATTCCCCCCTCCATCTTCCACTAAATCACAACCAAGACATTATTGTAAAGTGTCTTCTGAGATCTTTTAATTCTCACACTTGCATGCTGAGGACCCACAACTGCATAGACAATAGAGAAGAGTTTACTGAACAGCAGGAGCATGTAGTTTTTTCTAACTTTCCTGGGCTTCGGCAGCTTTTCTTTTCTCATAACAGCTAGAAGGGTCACAAATACTGCAAATGTGCCAATCTCTGAGCCAATGTACTATCAATTTAGACTTTTCCTGGACCAATGGAAACTCTACATGATACACTGATTAAAAAAAAAAATCTCTAGTATGACTTATAAGATAAGTTGAAGTAATAAAAATACTAAGGTCTTCAGAAAAATGTAAACAAATATTCTAAATGTTCTCTTTAAATTTTTTTAATTAGAAGAGAAGTTCTAAAGTTTTACATTTGTTTATTACATATGTCTTAAATACTCACAAAAGTAGTATCAACACAAGGATGATACGGTATTTCATCTTATGGATTGGTGGGATACCAACAAATATGTCAACAAAAGAACATGAGAACTGAGTAACAGATATTCAAGTGGGTGACAAAGGCCATGGCAAAAAGTTACCTAAAAGTATTGTAACATCAAAATGGACCTAACCCTTAAACACTTACCTGGTGACATCTAGAGCCTTTTGAACTTTTGCTTGCACAGATCCAAGTAAATCTGCTCCCATTTTCTTAAGTAATTGTGTGAGAAGAACAAAAAGCCAGTCTTGCAAGTCATCCTTATGAATTATTATAAAATCCACAAGAGTCTCCAAAAACATACTGAAAACCTAGACACAAATGAAAACCAAGTACTTCACATATTGAATTCACAATTTCCTCCGAAGCCTACAAAACATTCAAAATGCCCATGCGTGCTTTGCCCAGCCTCTTGTAACTTAGGTTAACCCTGTTAACGACTGTTCATAGCACAGAAGGAAAATGTAGTGCAGAAAACAGATAAAGGAAAAAGGAATGGCACTTACTCTCTGTTGTGAATTCCACCGCAAACCAGGCCATGCAACAAAACAAATTCCATGTTAGTTGGCAGTGAATTAATACAATTTTCATGCGTTTTTGTTTGTTTAAAGAAAACCTGAAAAGGCTACAAATGGATGAAATATTCTCTCCTCCCTCAATATAAGCCTTTAAAAGGCAGTACAGAGAGAAATTAACTTTTCTGATTTTAATCCTGAAGGTTTCTTAAACAACAACAAATCCTCTTGTCCTAATGCTATTCTTATTCACTATCTAGCAGCCAGCAAACACTATTATAAAATGAGCTAATAAAAACACCTACACTCACTATTGTGTAGCTACTGCTTTTCACATCAGACATTTTGATGTATGCCTATTTCAGATATTATAAAGTAATAGATGATTACAGCTTAGAATAAAATATATTAACATAATTCTCATGCTGTTGTGTAATGATTTTTGCTTAGGTGAAATAGAATCCATAGTGGAATATCTCTGAACCCATTTCAGAGAGAAAAGTAGCACTGAGTTTCCCTACTTTGTTAATGAAACTTGTTCTACTTTGGACAACTCAGGACCCCTATACCACCTCATTTCTAGCACAGCAACTATTCACCACCAGGGGTCTCCTGTGAGACAGCTCAGGAAAAAGGTCATTCAGCCCTAGCTATGGGATTCCTGGCTTAGCTTACAGGCAGCTAAAAAATATAAACTAAACTGAGACCTCCAAACTCACTGTACAAGAGACTTCTGATGGAAACAAATTTCCTTCTTTATCCTCACATTCTGCTTCTGAATCGGCAATCTAGGGGTGACAGGTAACAAAAATTTATCAATGTTCTAAACCATCTAATAGCTCTTACGTTATAAATCTTAAGACTCTATGCTTATGTATTAAAGCTTACTGCTTTTAATACTACCGGAGAGAAAAATCTTGATAAATTTTATCTTTGGCTATCTATGTGGCCTTTAGGCTCAGTCTTTCTTGGGTTTTTACTGAGACTCACTCTGCTGTCCAGGCTGGAGTGTAGTGGCACCTTCTCAGCTCACTGTAACCTCCACCTCCCAGGTTCAAGTGATTCTCCTGCCTCAGCCTCCTGAGTAGCGGGGATTACAGGCGCCTGCCACCATGCCCAGCTAGTTTTTGTATTTTTAGCAGAGACAGGGTTTCACCATGTTGCCCAGGCTGGTCTCAAACTCTTGACCTCCAGTGGTCTGCCCGCCTTGGCCTCCCAAAGTGCTGGGATTACAGGCATGAGCGCCTGGGGGATTTTTATTAATATTGTTAATGTTGACTTTGCTGTGAGGGTCATAGCAGAAAATTTAAGACATGCTTCAAGACTGATAGGAGAGCTGTTGTAGGGGGAAGGGAGGAGAACCCTTGCATTCACTCCCCTTTACTCCCATGAGCACCTCAAAAGTCTGGGGCCATATCTTGTTTTCTGTATCCCTGCCCCAGAGCAGGTACTCAGTAAATGTTAAATGATTGGGTGAATGAATGGGTGGATGGATGTTTCATATTTCAAGGACAATTTCTATGAGGAAGTAAGGATAGGAAAACAAAGAAGATGATGAGAACTGGCTGGGCTCTCCGGCCATCACAGCTTTCTTTCTTCCAGCAAGACTTGGAGGAGACCATCTTTACTAGGAATACTGCGGTTAATCCTGCATGTCAGCATTAAAGATCTGCTTCTGCTCATTTAAGGTTCTATCCATTTCTACACTTCACTTCTGTCCTTTACCCCTTTCCCTACATTTTTACCCCGCCCTCCACTTTTTTCCTTTAAAAGTATCTGACAGTCTCTAAGGGTCTTCTCCGAAATAATGGTATTTATTTAAAATCTAGACTCCAAGTAAACTTTTGTGAAGAGTCCCTCTCTCACCCCTGGAAAGTGTTCTGTCCCATACTCATGGGTGTTTCCCCCTCTGCTGGGATGCTCTTGTCAGAAGAAAGCATTCCTTGGGCTTAGTGTTCCCTTTGGCCCTCAGGAGGTGTGGGCACCAGCTAAGTGTCACCATTCAGCAAGTTCTTGGAAACAGCAAAATCCTATTTTAAGAAATAACCTGGTTTTCCAATAAATCCATTAAATTAAATACTTTCATTTTTCTATCCTGTCCTATGAGGATATATTGATACAAAAATAATTATATACTTATTTTCTTTATTACTCTAACATCAAAACATGCATGACATTATAATATAATCTTATACCCTAGTACCTACCTCACTGTTTGGCAAACAGGAGACATACAAAAATTTAAGAAAGACCATTTGATTCTCTCCCTGATTACCTGAAGCATACTTATTTAACTTTAAATTTAAGTTTTCCAAGAATTCTATTTTTTAAAGGTGTAACATAAACTAGTGCTGAAATTGGTGTTACTCTGTAAGGTCGGAACTGCACTACAGGGAATTCTCTCTCATTCTTGGGTAGTGTATCACACAGAGCACACAGGCATGCAGGGGGAAAGATAAGGCAGGCATGACTTCCAGATTTACCTTGCTATGAGGATCAGCAAACATCCGGGTGAAAATCTCACACAATCTTTTCAGTTCAACTCGACTAGAAGAAATAAAACAGAAATCAATGAATTTATTACTTTTATTATTTTTGAGACAGGATCTCACACTATCACCCAGGCTGGAGTGCAGTGGTATAATCATAGCTCACTATAGCCTTGATTTCCCAAGCTCAAGTGATCCTCCCACCTGAGCCTCCTGAGTAGCTGGGACTACAGGTCCACACCACCACGCCTGGCTAATTTTTTTGATCAGTCAACTATGTAAGCTTTACATAATTTACATCTACATAACAATGTCTTTTCACAAACTCTTATTTAATTTATGGCTAAATCAAACAGGAAGGTAAAACAAGAGATTTGCTCTCATCTTAAGATGACGAAACAGACTGAGTGGGTACAAGCTCACATATCTGGAAGTGACAAAGCCATGCACCAAATCCTTTTCATTTTATCGCAGCTGTGTTTTCCACATGCCACAACTGAAAAGCAATGAAATAAACTTTAAAAAGCATGTCTATCCTGCATTGTGATGAGAGGTAAAAACAAAAAAAGGAAAAAACTTAGAACAGCATGTGTTTCAGGGTCAGACAGACCTGGATTTTAATCTCAGTTCTGCTGTAAATAAGGTACTTTGGGCCGGGTGTTGTGGCTCATACCTGTAATCCCAGTACTTTGGGAGGCCAAGGCAGGTGGATCACCTGAGGTCAGGAGTCTGAGACCAGCCTGGCCAATGTGATGAAACCCTGTCTCTACTGAAAATACAAAAATCAGCGGGGCATGGTGGCAGGTGCCTGTAATCCCAGTTACTCAGGAGGCTGAGGCAGGAGAATCTCTTGAACCTGGGAGGTGGAGGTTGCAGTGAGCCAAGACCATGCCATTGCACTTCAGCCTGGGAGACAAGAGAATCTCCATCTCAAAAATACATAAATAAGTAAGAAAGTACTCTGCTATCTTTAAGCCTGTGTTTTTCCTTATTGGTCAAACAGGATAAGGACTGTGACATGTGGTTGCTGAGATAATTAAAAAAGATAACACATTGTACCTTCTACTGTTCCTAGGACAAAGCAAACACTCATTTCACATTGGTGCCCTTTGCCTTTTCTGGTCCTTGACTACCACTGAGTCCCATGTTTAAAGTTTGAGAGAAAGGTCTTCTTCTCCTCAAATCATCCCTGAGTAAACAGTTGGTTCAAGGACCCGTCAATATTTTTAATGTTGCAACCTAGATTAGACTAATGCCGATAACAGATTTCTAGAGATTATTCAATGGGTACTTGGTGAACACTAAGAAACTACAAAGTGGGACAACCAGGATTAAACACATTCTTGAGAAACAATCATCTTTTGTTTTTGACAGGTCACCAGAATGTCACAGGATGCCTGCATTTCAGAAGGCACATGACAAAACTTCCTGTATCATCTTCACAAACAGACGAATAATGTGGGGCAGATTTGAGTACAGGAGGGTGGAGTCAGACTGACTGAGGAGTCACAGTGAGGGCTGGGCGACTCATCAGCCAGTGCCACTTAGCTTTACAGAACCATCAGCCAGTGCCCACTTAGCTTTCCAGAATCCGAGAGGAATTCCCATCTATGACAGCTAATTTATCTTACAAAAATTATCCAAAGGATGAAGTAGATTGCATTTCATGTATTCTAAGTTGCCCATTCCTTTTTTTTTTCTAATTTTGTTGTTGTTCTTTGTTTGTTTTTAGTAGAGATGGGGTTTCACTATGCTGGCCAGGCTGGTCTCAAAATCCTGACCTCATGATCTGCCCGCCTTGGCCTCCCAAAGTGCTGGGATTACAGGCGTGAGCCACTGCACCTGGCTAGTTGCCCATTTCTTACTTCCCATTCACATCTTCTTTCTGTTTTAACTTTCTCTGTAATTGAGAGTCATCTTATAATCAATGACATATTTGTACTGTCTTGGCTTAATATACAGCATTTATTAAAGGGCTAAAAATAAGGGTGTCTATGGTGCCTTAGATCTGACAAAATATGGTATAACCATATACTTTTTTGGTATAATGCATGCTTATTTTAGAAAATTTGTAAAACAGAAACAAAGAAAAAAGCAAAAACAATCCATCTAAGAGACAATGCTGTTACTATTTTGAAGGGCTCCATTTTGTCATCTCCTTACTACGTACATTTATAAGCTACATATAGGCACATGCGTATCAGAATTTTCCAGACTCAGACTGAAACATTTTATCCAGGACCCTGAAGCATAATGAACCATACTAACCTGCAGAGTTGTTTTTTTTGTTTTGCTTTTTGTTCTACCTGAATTGCATAGTGTACACCAAAATTTCTCAAATAATATCTACTGGACACATATGAAACATAAGAAAATCAAATACGTGGTCTGGTTTTTTTTTTTTTTTTTAAGATGGGGTTTTGCTTTGTCACCCAGGCCGGAGCACAGTGGTATAATCATAATTCACTGCCAATTTCCAACTCCAGGGCTCATGCAAACCTCCTGCCTCAGCCTCCGAAGTAGCCGGGATTACAGATGCATGTCACCATATCTGGCTAATTTTTCACATTTTTTTTGTAGAGATAGGGTCTCCCTTTGTTGCCCAGGCTGGTCTCGAACTCCTGAGCTGAAGTGCTTCTCCTGCCCTGGCCTCTCAAAGTGCTGTGATTACAGGTATGAGCCACTGTATCCACCCTAAATGTTTTATCAACCTAATAAATTGTAGAAGATTTGCCAGACGGGCTTGGCGCAGTGGCTTGCGCCTATAATCCCAGCATTTTAGGAGGCCGACGTGGGCAGATCACGAGGGTCAGGAGTTTGAGACTAGCCTGGCTAATATGGTGAAACCCCATCTCTACTAAAAAATACAAAAATTAGCCGAGCGTGGTGGCGCATGCCAGTAGTCCCAGCTATTTGGGAGGCTGAGGCAGAAGAATCGCTTGAACCTGGGAGGCGGAGGCTGCAGTGAGCCGCTATCCAACACTGTACTCCAGCCTGGGCAACAGAGTGAGATTCCATCTCAAGAAAAAGAAAAAAATATATATTTGCCAGATACTTCAAAGCCTCTGGATGGCAAGGACTGTATCTTAGTCATCTTGTATCAAGATGACTAAATGCCGGTTCCTGCAAGTGGACCTCTTGAAGACTCCGTTAATTATAGAGAATCCCTTTAAGCCCCTGAAGAGTCCAACAGAGGATTCAAACTTAGCTCATATTCTTGCTGTGGTCCTCACCTCAGTGTTCTTTGGCTCTTCAGTAGGTTCTGCAGGCCCAGAAGCCCTTCTTTCCTTTCTGACCAGTTTGAACTAGCACAGTGGTTGAGAACTTCTGCTACATCCTCAGTCTGCCGCAGATAATGGGGAATGCCACCATTCCTGGAGCCATACGAGCGCTCAGAGCAAACACTCGAGGCATCACTGTTGGCATCATCGTCAGAATACATCCCATACGGCTCATACCTCCTCCTCACAGGCTTCTTCTGATAGGTCCAATGAGGGATGGGAGTGATTGAGAACGAAATAGAAAGGTGAAATGACCATGAGTCGTACCAAACAAATTCTACACCAAAGAGTTAAGTGTAAAAAGACACATGCACAGACACCCTTTTCCTGTGCTTATAGATTAGGGAACCAAAAACAGAAAAGCAGTTTTCCATTAGGTAAAATAACTAATAAGCAAAGCGCTCTGTAGTAGAGGGGAAAGAGTGTGGCCTCTAGTAAAGTGTGTGGACTTTACAGGAAGACAGACAGATCACAATCCTGGTGCCAACACTGACTGGGCTGTGTGACTTCTGAAAGCCTCTCAAGCATTTTGCTGCAGTTTCCCCATCTTTAAGACAACAATAGTTATACCTATCTTACAGGCTTGTAAGGATTAAATAAAATGATATGTTAAATATTCCAGCTGGGCACCTGGAACACTGCAAATATGTGCAGCCAACAGTCCCTCCCAGTCAAAAGCAATATATCCTGAGCATAGTCTATGGACAAATCTTTTGAATATTTATGTTTCATATAAAAGCCAGAATTTGAAACGTCAGTGGCCCACATAAAAGAATTCCTAAGTCATCTCCCTCTGTTGTGCAGGCTGGTTTCGATCTCCTGGCCACTTGCATTAAAGATTTAGGATTTTGAAACACGAATAGGCTTATTTTAAAGTAGACTATAATACTACTTTATTCATTTCACTGACCCTGAATACAAAACTGTTATACCCATAAATATGACATAACAGCAACTATATAGAATTTTAAAAAGCAAAACAAATAGCTATTGGCTTAAACCATACAAATACACTTCTCTAATAATATGGTGTATTATTATTAATCCAACTTTCTCAGGACTGCTCTGCCTTAAGCGTACCGTCATAACGTAATTATTAATAGCATCCCCCTTTTACTCTCAAAAGCATTTTTGTTTGGATAACAAATTACATGGTCACACATAAACCAGACTCCTAAAATAAGAAGAATGTTGATAAATCCATTCATGAAATCATGACGACGTTAAGAATAGGCATAAACTGGGTTAATAAAATGAAACACTACTAGAAGCAGCAGCAGAGCTTGACATTTAAAATAAATACTGAAACAGATGTACATGAAAGGTGACTGACTCCACCATGAGGCAACAATGATGGTGAATCACTGTTATGATTCAACAAAATCATATAAACCAGAATTTCTATACTATACCATTTTTTTTTTTGTTTTCACTAGCTTCTAAAAGAAATATACTTGCAACAGAAGCAATAAAGTTGTAAAACAAAAGTTAAAGCACTGGTACCTTGCTCCTGGAGTCTCCTAACAGCTGTAGGCAGGAAAATATTGAAGGATGGGGAAAAAGCATAGAGAATTATGTCAGAAGCATATGTAGGGATTGTTCTTGCAACAAAAGTATACAGCAAAACATATCTTAGCAAACCAAAAACACAGGTTAGCAAGCGTTTCATATCAAGCAAATAATAATAAAGAATGCTGTCAAAATGGCATTTTCTAACCCTCCTTCGCGTCTCAGAAGACATTCTGGTAACTTGCCGTAATTCTTTGCTAAAACTTTTCCCATACCAGTGAGGCAAATCTCTAAGGTCATCATTAATTCTACTATCTATTTCTCTGAGACATTCTGTCTGGCCCCGTGGCGTCTATTCAGTGAGGCAAGGATTCTGTACCATTTCCGTGTTTTCTCTTCAGAAACAGGTCACTTGGAGAGACTAAATAGTTTGGACAAAAAGTAACAAGGGCAGCATGAATCTAATGGGAGTTAAGAGCTCAGAGAAAAGCTCAAGTCAAGTTAAGCCAAAGCTCAAACTTTCAAGTCCTACTCTGCCTCCTAGAACTTTACACACAGTCCCTTATGCAGTTCTTTAAATAACTAAGAAATTCGCTTGACTTAAGTGGAAGTCTCAACTAAGGGTTTCACATCCATCATTTCCCACTCCTTTGACCTCTACTTCCCAGGGTCTCTGAACAAACAGACAGATTCTAAATTCTGCAACCTGGAAGGACAAACAGCTTCAGAGAATTCTGTTCCAGCTCTTGACTCCTAAAGCCACGGTTAGAGCAGTTACCCTGAACTCTAGCACCTGCCAGAAAACAGTCCTTCTATACATAAGGTTGAGGAATACAGCTGGCCAGGCAGTTTACCTCCAGGAAAAGCATTATGAGAGCAGCAAACTGCTTGCTCACAGACAATTGTCAAAGAACCTGACTGAGGAAGAATAAATGAAGGCAAGAAAAGAAGGAATGAAAACTGGAATCGCCACAGCCATAAACTATAGAATGGTGATCTGATAAAACATGGCTGGATTAAAAACTTCAGAGTGTAAAAGTAGAATAGTACATACTTTTTTTCCTTACAAGAGAATAAATCTTAAAACAGCAAAAGCAAGGCCAGTGATCAGAGAGTTCTAAAGAACACCCATTTCAAATGCTGAGCACATAAACCGGAATATGCAAGAGACTGTGTGACTAGCTGAAATGCATCTTTAAAAAGCAATTGGACCACAAGCTGATTCTACCAAGGAACTTTCTGATATAACCAAAACATTAAAGGATCCATGATCATTTATGTTTTTCAGATATGATACTATAACGATGCAAAACCATATTCTACCATTGCTTCCCATCCTCAAAGAGTTAGGAAAAACCACATAAAATCATACAGACAAGGTAATGGAATAAATGCAAGATTTTCAAACCTCAAACTCTATTACCTACTATTATGAAAAATGTCTAGGTTATGCCATCAAAATCTGTAAAGCAATAGAAGCAACAGAATGGAAAAAAAGAAGTGCCAGAAAAAAAAAAAACAAAGAAACGTGGTTAAAAAGAAAAAAAAGAAGCCCAGTGACAGCCGAGACGCCCAATGTCATCAAAAGCTCCTTGATACTGAAGAGTACAGATACGAAATACTTGACCCTAATATTTTCTGTAAAGTCCATTTTTACTTATGTGAGCAGAGGTAAAAGTTTAAGAAGCAAACAATAACAATACACATTTACCCAACAGTTACACAATTTTAAAGTGCGTCAAAGATGATTTAGTAACCTGATTTGGGGGCAATTTCCTGTTCAGACAGAGAGAAACGCGGATGAGTATTTCAAAGAGACTCTGTTTACATACATACTGTGCCTCTTACCAAAGCATCAGCAACAGCAGCTTCAAGATCTGTACTTGTGCTCAAAACTCTCATGGCATTCACAGAACCAGGTATTCTTCCTGGCTGGCCAAGCCCAAACCGATCTATTTAAAAAACAAAAGCAAAAGATGTGTCACTTTAATTCAAATTATCTCAATTCCTTGCAAGGACTCCTGCCTCTTCCCACCAAGTAGACAGAAGCACTGAAAAGGTCTCCAGCCAATTTTAACTACACTTGACTTCTTTACCAGTGGTAGAGGTTAAGCTGCTCACATTTAATGCTATGCGCCACAAAGCACTGTCACTCGAAATTGTTCAAACATGGTATTTTATTATTGAAAAGTTTCTGAGATATGAGACAGAAGGGATAACTTATTATAAACGGAAGCTGGGCTATAAGTTGAGTCTTTTAATCTATTTAGCTTTCCCTTTAGAAGCAAAAGTGGCCTTGATGTTTGATGAAACTAATTAGAAAGCTTCACGGTTTCATAAGAGTTCTAATGCAATGTGTGGTAAAAAATTAAAATTTGAAACAGATGAGTTAAATTGATTTCTGTGCAAATTTTTGTTAGTGTCACTATGTTTTACTATTACTAAACTCACTTAGTTTTAGATGCTTGTTCGTCACAATGCCTGTGTCAACAAAAATTACTTAAAAATCAATTTATTAAAATAATCACCAAAAAAATCTAGCACTTTCACTGCAGAACATTAAAAATTTAGGTAATATTAGTATATATTTTACCTAGGTTCCTCAAATAATTTAGAATGGTAATCTTTATACAGATAAAATAGAAAGAATCCAAAGAATTTAAAACAAATTTTAGTAGTTCAAGCATCTATTTTAAACTTGTTAGTGATCATGGAAATGCAAAGTCACTTTTTAAAGTCCCATTAAATCAGCTAACTAACCTTCCTCAGGAAGTGCTGGAGATTAAAACTATACTAGGAGAAAGGCAGTGCAAGTCATGTCTTCATTAAGTGTGTTATACATTATCTACCAGTAAAAAAAATTTTATTTAAAATTCTAATGTATAAAAACCTTTGGAAGAAAAATGTTAAGATAAAATATTTTCTCTGTGTTAACAAATAAGACATCGTTTGGACAAGAAAAATCTCTACGTTAGCCATATTCTAGAAGCATCTAGAATAAAAGGGAAGCTATTATTTATTTTACATGAATTGATCTTTCCTATAAAACAATGTATTTAAAATTTTAGATATGTTAACAGGACAGTGCCTACAAAACTGATGAACTTTAAAAGTGAATTGTTATTTAGCTTTTTTAAAATGTCAATTTCAAATATTACACCTTCCACTACCACAGAAAGAGAGAAAAATTTAAACACTGCTAATCAATAGAGTTATACAGTCATGAATTATTATTTAAAAAATAATTGTATGTTATACTATCCCCTTTTTTAATGCATTTGCTGGTCATTCCAACTGTCATCTTAGCCATTATGTTTAAAAGGAAATGTGCCATATAAACTAAAAAGAACCATTAAAAATTACATTTATCTATATTTATCACTGGAAATACAAAACAAGTGTAAATGTGAGATTTACTGTGTACATAGTTTTATAGATGATCTTTGTTCAAGTTTTTTTTTCATTAAAAAAGGGTAGATAGTAGATTTATGAGTAACAGAATGAAAGTAATTCAGTTATAAGCCATTTAAAAATTACCCAGCATAAACTTAAATAAAACGAAGTCTAATAAAATTAAAAGAAAAAAAAAAGATTTCATGCCAGCAATTCTTGCTCCAGGGAGAATACATATTTTTCAGACACAAAATTAAAACTCTAAGAACAATGCAATTATTCTGTGCTTCCAAGATGCATACAGCTTTGCCACACACAGTGACTACAGATCATTTGATACATATCATAGACAATTTGAATTTCAAATCTTAAGGGGAAATGTTTATCTGGATCTAAGCAAAATTATAAGCTTTATGTTTTCACCAGAGTAAAATCTGTTCCATATTCTCAAGGCTCTGATACTATTATGAAGTTCAATTTTCCAAGAGATGAATACATGACTGTGCTCTCAGTCAGGCCCCTAATCTTCAGGGAAGTGTACATAATTAGAATATACAGGAGGCTGGGCATGGTGGCTTCGCCTGTAACCCCAGCACTTTGGGAGGCCAAGCTGGGTAAATTGCTTGAGCCCAGGAGTCTGAGAACAGCCTGGGCAACATGATGAAACCCCATTTCTACAAAAAACAAACAAACAAAACAAAACAAAAAAAACTAGCTAGGTGTGGTGGTACACACCTGTAGTCCCAGCTATTTAGGGGGCTGAGGTGGGAGGATCGCTTGAGCCCAGGTGGCAGAGGTTGCAGTGACCCAAGATCATGCTACTACACTACAAGCCTGGGCGACAGAGTGAGACCCTGTTTCAAAAAAAAAAGAAAAAGCATAGCTGGCTTCATTTAGAGGAATAAAAGAGAAAATACCTGATTCAGTGAATCAGTAATAATTGTCACCATGAACGGTCTGCAAATTCACAGATTATGCCTTAATTGAGAAAACTGTAGTCATTAGGGACTGTTAGCATATAAAAATAATGTTATTAAATCTAACAAATTGATGTATTACTGTTTGCTTACATTTTGCCACTGTGGGGCTAACCAGTGGACGTTGAGTATTGCTAAACAGAGCTGAGAGAGAAGGTTTGGAGTCTGCAGGCTGCAAAGGATACCGTTCGCCTGATTTGATTGCCTGAATCCCGATCTTGTTTTTACATAAAACTCTGAGAATAATACACTTACTTTCATACATATAAAATTATGTATGCTATAATCTGCAACACTGGTAACTAAGTGGTACCTCAGAAAATGTGAACTTGACATTAATAACTAGTATTAATACGTGACAGTTTACTTAGAGTAAAGACTTTTGAGAGAATCTATTAAATGATATTCATGTCCCCTTGTCCCACAGGAACCTTAAATAATACCTGATTTTGGTTGTTTTCCTGGGGTCAGAGTGGAAGAGAGGGAAGTACTTCCCTGCTTTTTGCTTTGTTTTAACGTAATATGAATACTGGAGAAACGATGTTGTCAAACAGGCTATAAAGCATCTACAGCCTATTAACAGAACTATAAACATTCAATAACTTAAAAAAATTAAAGCACATTGGGGAAAAAAATATGAGGTGCATACATGCCAAGTGCTAGCCGACACAGATGAAAACAAATGTTAACATGGGTGTGAAACTAGAACATATGAAGAAGCCAAGTCATGCAGTTAGCGCTTGTTCACCTGACTGCCCAACAGATTCAGCAGTGGAGAGAGCACTAGTGGACCTGGAATGACGTCGAGAGGCTGCAGGTAAAAGGAATGGCAACACCCACAGGATTAACACAGAAGTACCAGAGACAGAAAATGCCACAGTCCAAAGGAAATGCAGGGACCACTACCAACAAGGCCATGTTTTCTCACGAGAAGAAATGGTGCTGGACATGAATGGACAGCAGTTGCCAATCCCCAAACTCCACGGTGGCCAGCTGCCTTTCACACAGCTATTAGACACACAGGCACAACAAAGGCACTCTTAAAGGTGCTCCAAACTAAGTATGCATCAACCAACTCGGACTCCAGGGTTATAGTCACGCCATGAAGCCTCCATCAGCCAGTATGGAAATATGCAACATGAAGAACAGCAGGAGTCACAGAGCACCGTCTATATCCCAGAGTGGGATGGCAGTAAGACGGATTGTTAACTCAGCTCACAAGATGTTTTATCAGTATGTGATGCATATGCAACCATGCACCAAAAACAAGCATAGAAGTTCATAATGTTACTTCAACAGAAATAAAATGAAATCACAGGGAGTTCAACAATTAGAATTCTATTTTCCCCAGTCAAAATGTTTGTTGTTCTGTTGCATGAATATCCTAATTATTATTATTATTATTATTGTTAGTATTAGTATTTTGAGACAAAGTCTCACTCTGTTGCCCAGGCTGAAGTGCAATGGCGCCATCATGGCTCACTGCAGTCTTGATCTCCAAGGCTCAAGCAGATCTGCCCTCCTCAGCCTCCCAAGTAGCAGGGACTACAGAGATGTGCTACTACACCCGGCTTTTTTTTTTTTTTTGTAAAGATGAGGTCTCCCTATGTTGTCCGGGCCGGTCTCGAACTCCTGGGCTCAAGTGATGTGCCCACCTCAGCCTCCCGAAGTGCTGGGATTACAGGTGTGAGCCACCACGCCTGGCCACATCCTAATTATTAGTACTTGCATAACTGTTGGATATTTAGTCGCATTAAGTTTAATGATTTTCCTTGGAGAGGCAGTTACAGTACACTGGTTATCAGCACCAGCTCAGTAATGCAATTGTAAACCCTGGTTGGATCACAACTAGTCATAGGACCAACATTGGGCAAAGTACTAAATCTATCTGTGTCTCAATATCTTATCTATAAAATGGTGCTAATAATGGTTAATGGTACCTACCTCTTGGGAGTTACTGAGAGGATTAAAACAGATTATAAAGCACTTAAACAATCGTTAGTGGTGGTGGTGCTGGTCGTGGCAGTAACAGTTAAGAGCAACCTACAATTTACAATCTGATATTAGAGTATCATTTTATTAACAAGTATTCTTAATGAGCATATTAAGGAAATACATGCTAAATTCTGTCCTCATGTGGAAAGAAAACAACTTTTAGAAATAATTAAGAAATAAAGACTTGGTTTAAAACATTAACTTATTGACTACAGTTCCATGTAACACATGGCTTTTCCACAACAGGAAAAACAAAAGATAATATGCTTCCATTCATTACTCTGAAAAATTCACAGTATTATATACCACAGAAAATTCATAGGTTTAACAAAGTAATGCTGAGCAGTGCTACATTTCATCCATACTACTAGAGTATCCTGTACATGTTAACATTCTCACATTCAGTCATAAAATATCAATACCTCAAATTCTTCAATATAATTTTTTAAGGTCCATGTTACTTTATAAAATGTACATCTCTATGGTACATGTGGTATTAAATAGCAAAGATTACCAGGTTAATAAGGACACATTTTTACCAGCTTGCAAAAAAAGGAAAATATCCCTTTCTCAAGATTCACAAAAATTAAAAATAAATCGGCAACGAATATTACAAAACTATTACTTTCCCTAAATAAGGAAGTTGGTGAAATATCTAGTGTCAAGACTGAAGCAAACTATACATTTTTGTATAAGCACATCACTATCTTGATAGTTTAGTCTGAAATAGTTTTTAAGCAGTACCTGATATACAGGCTCCTTATAAAGTGGTCCTTTGGTTCATTTTCAACAGAATATTCTAAAAGAAATCTGCCATGCAGTGAGTCCTCTGTCACATTCACAAGTTATCACCCAACACTGGAATCCCAGGTAGACCCACTTATGTGAAAGCTTCATTTATAGCACTCCTAGAGCCCTTAATTTCCCTTAATCAACAATTATCAACATAACCATATATATTCATACTATCAAAATGGTCCAAAACAACAAAAATGTAAACTCAAAAATATATATTCACTAGAATGTTAAGTACTTTTATTCTTTTTTTGTTGTTGTTAAAGAAAGTTGGCTATATAAGTGGATTCAAAGAAGCCCTAACATACAATCTCACTAACTTCCAAAAGGGGTGGGAAGAGATTATTAAAATGGATGAGCTAAAGAAGGAACCTTCAGAGGATGTGTAGTAAGCTCCCCTGAGGACAACAATCTTCTGGGTTCTTTTGAGTTCCCAGGTCCTAACCCCAAGCCTGGAAGTAAATGACTCAGAAACCTCTTCTAATCACCCCCTAGAAGCCTCACTACAAGCATTTAATACATTTTCAAGGAACAAATGAAAGACAACGAATTATCAGAACTACTTCCAAATGAGGCAGGCTTGAAGTCAAACCTGAATCCAAACCCTGGCTCTACCATTTAGCCATGTGATCTTGAGAAAGTAGCTTATTCTCCCTAAGACTGATGATAATACCTGTCCCAGAGGATGAACAGGGACCACAAGGCATTATGCCTGCTGACTGCTCCACATGGTGTGGGTACACATGAGCAATGTTCTTGTTCTTGCTGGACCTAAGTTTTAGGTTCAGGTTTAACCCAAGGTAAGGGAAAGGCATGATACAAAAATTTATCTCAAAGACCTTAACTATTGCCCTGACCACAACAGAAGACATGAGCTGATGCTAGAGTTTGTGAGGACCCACACCTTCTGCCTTGGTAATGGCAATTACACATTTCTACATTTTGGGTTGTCACCAAGACAGCTAAGCAGATCCGTTTAACCAAACAATGTACAAAACAGACAACATTCACTCAACTGCTCAGAGTTCAATTAGGATCTCAAGAATTCAGCACACCTTGCCTGGTCCACATGCCAGATTCCAAAGGATGCTTCCACATACAGTATCAAAAATAACAGTACATATTTGAAAGGAAAACACTGAATTGCTTCTAAGAAACAAAATAAGCAATAAAAAATTGAATTGTTTACTCATATAACAGGTTGTTCAGAAGGTCAAATAGTGAGCAAGGATGCAAAGATATACAGCCTTAATTTAAAAGGAAAAATCACCAGTTCATTCAGGAAAAAAAAAAAAAATTATCGTTGCCACCTCTGATTACTGAGAATTCTGCCGTAATGCTTCAGACTGCTGTGGAATAGGTGACATACAATAGGTACACTGCCCCACTCAAGGGCTCATGCTAACAAGGTGGAACACTCACAACAGGTATTGCCTCTCTAAGTCACGGGGATGGTCTAGTACTATCTGGTTTGGCATCTGGTTGCCTGTTCTGTTTTCAGAACCTCATAAAGGACAATGGGTCATAAAGAAATATATCTAGATTTTGATTACCGATACTGATTAGGGAAAAAAGATCAGAAGAAGTGAATGACATTAGGAGATAGGTAGAGGCAAATATTAAGACCTTATGCTTTTAACATCCCTCTTTTGTAGTGACATGTATCGTTTTCAAAAGACCAGTTATATAATTAGGTAGTTAAAATTAGCAGACTGCTGAAGTCCACAGATCCACATAATTTCAGGTCTAGGTCTAATTATAATAAAATGATTTCTACGTGTATGCTTATCAAGAGAAAAATGGACAGCTGTACAGCACTTAATGTAGGAGCAAAAAATAATTATTGAAGAACATAAAATATTCCTTTGCACAAAAGTATGTGTTGACAGATGTCTTTTGGGCATTAACAGTTTATACTAACTAAAAATGGTTTATTATGTGTCCATTTTAGAGAAGGCAGGACTATTAGCACTAAAAAGAAAACTCATTTACTTTTCTAAACATTATCGCAATTGCACTTTGATTCCTTCTTTGAATTAAATTACATATAGACTGATCTGTAGTAAAATTAAAGATAAATTGTAACAATTCAATGACTAAGGATAAACTTTGGATTAACTTTCCTTTTAAGCAGCAACTAACTTCGGCTGAGTTTTGCCTTAGGTTAGAAATTGCCACACAGATGGGCTTGCCTGGGAGCAAGTGGTCATCAATGACAACAGTACAGAGTGAAGTGGTGTTTTTTTCCTCTAATATATAAAAATTCGAAGTTGCCAAAATTCAAGCATGCAGAGGGGGACAACAGAGGGTAACTAAGGAAGAGGGAAGAAAGAAGGAAGGATCACAAGGACAGTGGAGGAGGAAAAGCAGTTCATTCCACCTAGCATTGTCTTGGACAAGCCTTTGGAGCAGGGAAAGGAACTCTGCTCCTCAGCTAGCGCCTACATGTACTCACCAAGTGGAGGAAAGCCCCGAGCAGGGCTTGTATCTCGGCTGCTCTCACGGCTGGTATCGCGGCTGCACCCCTGACTCATGCTGGGTCGAGGGATACGGCTGCTCCGTGCTAGTGTGCAGCATGAAGGGTTTCAGAGAAGGTGAACAAGTTTAATGAAGACAGAAAAACTCATAAAATGTCAGTCACATTTGGTTAATGTAATTATGACATTGTTCGCGCTGGGGAGTTCTGATGACTGAGTCACCTATCCACGCTGAGGTCTCACTGACTGACGTGCCAACAGGGGAGGGTTTGGGTAAAACGTGATTATGCTCGATGCCTCAGAAAGCTGTGAATTTTAGTATGAAGGTGAAATTACACCTAAATGTAAGTGAAAAGATATCTTCCCAAAGAACAAACTGGCAGCAGAAAATAAAAGATCAAAAGCCTTTTAGAAATGATCAGTTTTTATGACTTTAGCAAACTTCTCAACAAGACGACAAAAAAACCAAAGCTGTATTCATAGGCACTTGTTTTTTAGAAAGGAAATTTAATTTGGATTAACTAATAAAACAACTACACTGGTCACTGAAGTCCATGAACTTACCTAATGAAAAGGAAGAGGGCTCACTGTTCCCAGGCTGGCCTTTTTCACCAAGAGAAGCCATAAGAGTTGACACAACCAGAGAGCCTACCCACTCCAAGTAAGCATGTAGATGCTTCAAACATATCCAATTCTCCAAACCAGCGGATATAAAAAGTGGGGACAGTTATCCTTTCCCTTATCCCTGCTTTTTCTATGAGAATCCAAGAAGATTTGCCTGTGGTCTCTACCAAGCATGGCCACTGATCCAGTCTTACACACTGGAGCTACAGCAAGTAGATCAATACTCTCAGTATTTGGGTGAAACATCCCTTCACTGACCTGGGAACAGCAAATAACTTTCTGATTATCTGGATAAAGTTAATCATTCTCACGTTAGAAAACACCAAGACTACAAGACAGAATTGCATGAATATCCCAGGGTCTCATAATAACTTGGCTGTGAAGATCAGAAAGACCAGGATACCCTGTTTCTCCATTTAATTTGAGAAAATGGAAATACATTACTGGCAAAATACTCCAAAACAACCTTGTATATTGAATATATGTAGGTGGAATGCCTCATATAACAGCTGATGGGGACAACATACATTTCTATCTTGAGAGGATCTACAACTTCTGGACTGGAAAAAGATGTCGAGATTTTGGAAACAATCAACTTGATTCACTGATATAAAAACAAGTATGTTTCTATACTGCAACGAGCATAGTCTATTATTTCAGAGCAAAGAGTATATAGCCAAACTATAAGAATGTCTTATAAACCAGAATCATAACACTCCCTGATGAAAAAATATGAAAGGGAAAACTAAAGCCAACTTTCCATTGGGCTCAGCTGCTCAGTGATGGAGCAGAACTAGACTCTGAAGGTATTTAGGTAATATCCAAATGCTTAGTACTGCTCAGGCCAAAAAAAAAAAAAAAAAAAAAAAAAAAGGTCAGGCACAGGAATGTAATCTCAACAATCTAGATATAAAGGGCTTTACCGGGGCTTCACCAGAAAGTCTTAAACTCTCCTTAATTTTGCCAGAGTGACATGAAAGCACTGAATTTTCATTCAAAGTAGTAGTGACTATTTAATAAGCAATTCTTGTTGACATTCTAAACAGCTCCTACAATGATGACAAAAGGAGGAGACGCCAAATTAAATCCTTAAAAAACCAGAGAGTATGTATTGGCCCTACCAATATGAAAAAGTTTCCTAGAATGTACACAGCAATTCCACGCATCCTACTCATCTTTAGAGAACCAATGCCAAATCTGAGTCAAAAAATGACCTTTACAGTTCCATGCTATCTCACTGGTCCAGCCACTAGGCCTCTCTGGGTCTCAAGCCTCCCATTAGGAAAATGAAGAAAAAGAACATGCCCCTCATTTTAAATGAGAAGGGTACTATGAGATAATGCATACATAAGTACTTCCAAGTCCCTTGCTGAGGAGTACACATGAAAATTTTGTCTTATTCCACTGCCCACTCCAAAACAAATAATAAAAAAAGCAATAAAAAGTCTTGATAGTTGTTTAAAACAAGAGCATGCTTAGTTGAGCATTTTCTTAATAGTTCTTGCCTGATTACTTCTGAAATTTTCCCAGCCCACCCCCTTCCTTAAATTCATATACATGCTAGAACAATGGGAAAGAAATGCTCTCTTTTTGGTCTGTGTCTGCTTTGTGAAGACAATAAAAAGCATTAACAGCAGGAAACAGATACAATCTGAAATAACAGCATACATAAATTTCTTAACAAGGTTTAGCCCCCTGGTATTTCACTCAAGAGAGTTCATTCACCCATTCGAGCTGATTTTCTCCTTTAACATATGGTTAGTAGCAGTATAAAGAAAAATAATTCTTTCTGTTTACGATTTTGTGAAAATACGACCATAGTTACCTTAAACCTCAAGAGCCTTGGCATCATTTACTCATCAAAGTAAATCTAGTGGTGACATCAACAGTTCAAATGTTAAATAATTTAAAACACAAGAGAAATACAAACCCACTTATAACACTACTTTGAAAAACTAATCAAAAAGAAGGATTTAAAATAACTTTATTTATTGACTGAGTAAGAGGGAATCTCACTCTGCCCCCTGGGCTGGAGTACAATGGCATGATCTTGGCTGAGTGCAATGGCATGATCTTGGCTCACTGCAACCTCTGCCTCTGGGGTTCAAGCAATTCTCCTGTCTCAGCCTCCCCAGTAGCTGGGATTACATGCACACACAGCCACGCCTGGCTAACTTTTGTAGTTTAGTAGAGACAAGGTTTCACTGTGTTGCCCAGGCTGGTCTTGAACTTCTGAGCTCAGGCAATCCACCTGCCTTGGCCTCCCAAAGTGCTGGCATTACAGGCATAAGCCACTGCACCTGGCCTATTTTTTATTTTTGAGAGGGAGTCTCCTTCTGTTGACCAGGCTGGAATTTGGTGGTGCAATCTCAGCTCACTGCAATCTCCGCCTTCTGGGTTCAAGTGATTCTCCTGCCTCAGCCTCCCGAGTAGCTGGGATTACAGGCACGTACCACCACACCCAGCTAATTTTTGTATTTTCAGTAGAGACAGGGTTTCACCATGTTGGTCTGGCTGGTCTCGAACTCCTGACCTCAAGGGATCCACCTGCCTCGGCCTCCCAAAGTGCTGGCATTACAGGCATGAGCCACCACACCTGGCCTAAAATCAGTATATAAATGATTTTTATAAATGATCAAATCTAAAAAAAAAAAAAACCCACCAAAATAACTTGCCTCTTTAAGTGCCAAACTAAATGTTCTATGTGAAAATATGTTACAGAGGAGAAGCCATAAGAGAGAGAGACAAGGAAAACATACTTGTACTATGAACTTCCTAAAAAAGCAGTATTCCTAGGTAGCTCTAGGGGTCTTCTGCTTACATGAAATGCTGAGAAGCCATAAAAAATTCATTTGATTGGTTTTTATTTCTTGATAGATACTCTACCCTACTTCCTTGTTTTAATGGTAATCTTGACTTTTATCTTTTAAGGAAGGGTCCAACCAGGACTCATAAAAGCAGAACATAAGAGAATTAATAAAAACAACCGGAACTTAAAGACATGAAATGTCTCTCTGGTCTAGACATTTTCATGTCTTGGTCTTAGACAGTAGTCTAATTTCACAGTTGAAATGAACTATTATTAACGTTTAATTATTTCAAAGTATTTTTACCAGAAAACCTTAAGAACATTTTAAATACACATCCACAGAATGAAAGTTACGAAAATGTCAAATGTGTTTTCACAGCCTTTCCAAAGATGAGTGGCAGAAGGAAACAAGGGCAAACTTCCAAAATAGAATCACTATAGATACTGGTGATTTATGTGACTTTATTGTATCTATAAAGTATTATCTTTAAGACATACAAAAATAAAACAATTTACAAATATATTTTCCTTCTCAGATAGCTTATGGGGAAACAAATCACCAAGAAAAAAGAGAGTAGCAAGGATATATTTTGCTTCTTGAATATCCAAATAGGAATGACAGTCTGTTTTGTGTAAGAAAACTTAAATGCCAAAGAAGAACCCTGGCATCAGTTTTAAAACAAATGAAAAAAGAAATTAATTCTCAGTGCAAATTCCACACCTAGTTTAGCTATCATTAAAACCGTTGAATTAGTTGGTTTGGGAATTATAGAAAATATTCCAAAAAGATATTTCCCTTTTTTTTAAAAAATTATATTGAAAACTGCTATACAATGAGTCAAATGTTAAGAAACATAGGCATATATCCAGTATATACTAAATGATAATAGCAATATACAATCTATTACTGAATAATTCTCTTATGTCTGCCACCCTATTAAATGGAACGTCTAAGGAATACTACAGGGAAAAAAATGAAAATATGTTTTATTCATATATATTTGTTTTTAATTGTACTTTAGGTTCTGGGGTACATGTGTTGATCATGCAGGGTTGTTGCATAGTTACATACATGGCAAAGTAGTTTGCTGCCTCCATCCCCTCATCATCTATATCTGGCATTTCTTTTTCTTTTCTTTTTTTCTTTTTTTTTTTTAAAGACAGGGTTTCACCATGTTGGTGAGGCTGGTCTTGAACTCCCGACCTCAGGTGATCCGCCCGCCTTGACCTCCAAAGTGCTTGGATTACAGGCGTGAGCCACCACGCCCGGCCTTTTTTTTTTTTTTTTTTTTTTTTGAGATGGAGTCTTGCCCTGTTGCCCAGTCTGGAGTGCAATAGCACGATCTTGTCTCACTGCAACCTCCACCTCCAGAGTTCAAGTGATTCTCCTGCCTCAGCTTCCCGAGTAGCTGGGATTACAGGGGCACACCACCACGCCTGGCTATATTAATATTTATTTCTTTATGTGAATATAGTCTCACAATGTGTAGAAATTTAAATAAAATATCTTCTTTATTCTGAACCATACGTATGACCTGAAAACTCTACACATAACTGATCCCTTTAATTAGCATCAAGGAAATAACCTTCTTCAAATAATGTTCAAATAACTCTTTGGAAGGGAATCAGCTTTTCTTCAGTTCCTACTGATGTTCCATAATACCTGTTTTAAAAATGTATGAAATGTTGTCTTTTCAACTACACACAACACAAACTTCTTAATTAAAACAATGGAGCACATTAGAATTATGTTAGATAAATGAAGTTGGGTTATTTCTCAATTTCGAGAAGATTAAAATGGCATCTTTAATAATGTAAAAAGAAAATCCCAACAACAGAAAAGAATCTTTAAATGTATAAAACTAACATGAATTGAAAACAGACATCCTATAAAATTAAATAATTAACTATTAAATTAACTATGAAAAAAGACAGCTGACAACCTAACACCTACATTTGAAATCAAATGCATTTTCCAAACACAAATATGTTACAGCATCAGACATAATATTCAGAGATTCCAGCTATAATCTTTTCTATGGTTATATCCACATCAACACCCAAATGACTTGTCAGCTCAGAGATCATACTACGCAATGCCAATAAAAAGTTGGCATCATAGAGAATTAATAAAAACACCAAATACTTTCTGCTTGCTTTGGAAATAGGAGTTCAAATCAAATCTTACCCATTCTTAAATATCTGCTCCTGCCTTCTGGTAGCTAAGGTGGCCTTCAAACACTCTCATGAACTGGACTCTACCAGTCTCTCTGGCCTCAACTCCCACTCAAGTGACTCTGACTTCCTTTACAGTAGCTAAATAAATTACTTGTGGCTGCCTCTTGCCTGACTGCTTCTACAGATGCTTCTCTCTCCTCTAGAACACCTTTCCCCTCATCTCCCCACCAGGACCAATTCCACCTTGCACTTCATGAAAACAGAACCTATTCTGGGCAGCCTCCCCTAGCAGGAAATCTGGGGTGGCCAAGGGTGTAAGACACTCCTTTCTTTGTGGTGCCAAAGCACCCTGTCATAGTATTTGTCATACTGCCTTACATTTCCACCTCTCCTCAATAGATGTCAAGCTCTTTGAAGTCAGAATCTAAATCTATCTCATGTATCTTCTAATTCTCAGGTCTAACAAAGTGCCTCGTACATCATTGTAAACATGGTTGATGAGATAAATGAATAAATGAGAAAGATAAGCCAACACAATTTAAGAATATAGTAATCTGATTTTATATTAATACATTTTATCCTTAGAAAGTAAAGAAGTCATAAAGAATATGAATTTAGATTTTTTGCATTATATCACAAAGATTTCTAAATTTTATATTAAAAAGGCAGTATATGAATTAGATGTTAATGGATTGAAAGATATTTAAGCTGCTGAGAGTAAGTCACAGGATCCTACACACTATTACAAAAAAACTAACGCAAAAATAAATCTATATTAATTTTAATCAATTCCTAGCTTTCATGCTTAAACAAATCTATGTCAAAAGTAACTATACATGTTAACCATAAGTTTCACCAGTTGGATTAGAGAAGATCAGAATTAAAACAAATGTAGACCCTAAATGTTGTTTTTGAAAATTCATATAGATTAATGTCTATTTAGTGCTAATCAGTAAAAGGAAAACGAAAAGCAACACTGCTTCGAAATGTGAGGGAAAACACTCTGTTTCCCCAATTCCAATGCTTTATACAATGACTGCAAAACACAAAAGCCTACAATGACATAATTCCTTCCCATAAATTTGAATGGTTAAGTCCCACACATTTTTCTAACTGAAACCTCAATATGCCATAATACCCAGGCAAAGTGACATCCTCAGTTCAAAAAATAGATCTCTATTTCCTACATTAGACACAGTCATTAGGTTATAATAAAAACTATGACCAAGCTGGGAATGGTATTCCAAGACCTTTGAGAATCCTTACCTAATCCTATTCGGTTTGGACTTGTTTCCCGGCTACATCCCTGGCTCCTGGGAATCTTGCTTCGCTTTTCTGAAGATGGTGTCACAGGTGGGCCTCGTGACGAGCCCCCAGTAAGTCCACCATAACTACTTCCCAACAATTTTCCTGGAGAACTTGACCGGCTGCCAGCTAAAAGTGAAGCAAAATAACAATGAATAAGAGATGTCAATGTAGGAATGAATTATAAAACTTTCAAAAGCCAGTTTTTACACATAAATTTGGATAAAATACATAATTTTATATAAAAATAAATCTTCATTTGGTGGTGGTAGCAATTTTTTTTAAATGTAGGACCATAAAGACTATTGAATATTATAAAAGAATATACTTAGAAGAATTACTGGTAGAATTCTACAAAAATAACTACAAGATTTCTGATTCAAAAAAGCAGGCTAAGTACCAACAATAGCCTATTTGTTCCACAGTAAATATCTACAAATACCACAAGGTGTTTATTCTTTTCTTTTTTAATTTTATAAGAGCTGATTATGTTAAAATTTTTAAATGACATGACTAGAAGAGCAGAAGTAGAACTACAACAGTTTTCTTCAGCATTAGTTATAGAAAATGGATCCAAGAAAAATCTTTTAATCTGACAAATGATAGAAAAGGGGGTAGGAGGATAATAACTAGAAATCTGGTAAATAAAAATCACAAAATAAGATAGTAGGAAGTTCAAGTATATTAATGATAATAAATGTGGCTGGATTAAATTCATCAATTTAAAAGAGATTAAAACAAGCCTGGAGTGCTGGCTCATGTCTGTAGTCCCAGTACTTTGGGAGGCCAAGGTGGGAGGATCACTTGAGACCAGTGTGGGCAATAAGAGGGAGACTCCATTTCTCCAAAAATTTTAAAAATTTGCCATGCATGGAGGCACATGCCTATAATCCCAGCTAGTGGGGAGACTGATGTGGGAGGATCACTTGAGCCCAGGAGGTCAAGGCTGAAGTAAGTCGTGATCACACCACTGCACTCCAGACTGGGCAATATAGAGCAAGACCCTATCTCTTAAAAAAAAAAAAGAAAAGAAAAGAAAATGTAAAGTAAAAGAAAAT